>JAIPRN010004016.1:0-17545 GCA_025469175.1 Geopemphigus sp. TES_GeoC_2020 | reverse complement strand
TCTTCTGAATTCTCTCAATATCCCATTTAATACCCATCATATTCTTTCTTCTAAATCTCGTACTGTTATTATCGCTACCTTATCTTTTTTCTATAATTCTGGGTTTCGTATTTAAAAATTTTTAATTTAGGTTTTTTTTTTGGCTAATTGTTTAATTGTATTTTTGTCTAATTTCTTTTGTCTTTTTTTTTCTCTTGTTTAATCACTTCTAATTGTCGAGACTAAATGCTTTACAAAGTTTCAATAAAATAAAATAAAAAATAAAACCTTTATTTAAGTAAATGGGGTTATATTTTTAAAACTAAAATTAGGATGTATAATAGAATTTGAAACCGTGGTTCTCGATAGAATTGATTACTGGTAAATAAAACATCTTTTATACAATGTTTAGTTCATAAACGTAATTATAAATTAATCTTTGTGACTTAATTCGTGTACATTTTAATAAAACTAAACATCAAATTTTACACGCAAATTATCATTATACAAAAATATTATACTTAACGTACATCTTAGTTATGTAATAATTTACATTAATACGTAAATTTTATTTTAATACTGTGATATTAATTGAAAAAATCAAACAGATATTTAAGTAATTTATAATAAAGTCATAAATGAAATTAAAATTTTATAATTCGTTTTTTGTGGCAATGTCATTTAGATCGAAGTGAGTAGTTTATATGTTTGTCAAGATAATTTAAGGGATTTAATTTTACTTTAATTTTGACAAATACAATGTATAAATGAAATTAAAAACTCGATTCACGATACTGTTGGATACTCTTAACTATACCATTTTGTCATATATAAAGTTTATTTCTAAAATATTATTGTTAGTTTATTTTGGTTGTTTACTTCATATATATTATTATTAAACTGTACATTAAAATTTGGGTGTATAAATTATCAATTTACCAAAATTGAATACTTAATGTATATCTCAGTTATGGAATTATTTACAATAATACATAATTTTAATATTAAAATTACGATATACATTTTCAAAATAAAACAGATATTTAAGTTATTTATTATTGTGGTCACAAATAAAATGATAATATATTATAGAGAAATTATACATGGATAAAATTTTGCCAAATTAACATATTAATTTTCTAATGATATTTTGGTGGCAACGTGATACAGTTGCACGTGAGTAGTTTATATTTATATAAACCTTTATTTAAGTAATTAAGTTATATTTTTATAACTAAAATTAGGATAAATAATAGTATTTGAAACCGAGATTCTCGATAGTATTACTGATAAATAAACATCTGTTATATAAAGTTTATTTTACAAACGTAATTATAAATTAATCTTGGTGGTTTTATTTATATACATTTTAATAAAACCAAACTTCAAAATGTACATGCAAATTATCATTATACAAAAGTTTTTTACGAAATGTATATTTAATTTATGCAATAATTTACTATTATACGATAATTTTATTTAAATATTGTGATGGTTATTGAAAAAATCAAACTGATATTAAGTAATTTATATTAAAGTCAAAAATGAAATTATAATTTTATAATTTTATTTTTTGTGGCGAATCATTTAGGGGAAGGTGAGTAGTTTATATATTTATGAACATAATTTAAGGGATTTAATTTTACTTTAATATTGACAAATATAATGTACGATCGAAATTAAAATCTCGATTCACGACACAATCGGATACTTTTAAACAAACAATAATCTTGTTAATATAGTTTATATTTAATTTTTTTTAGTTTGTTTAACTATTCTGCATTTTATAATATATTGCCTGTAACATTAAAATCAAAATCCTTTGCCGACATTGTCGCATGTACCCGAAGCAAAGTGAGTCCGAAACAACAAGGGGTTGAGATCCACAAGATCCGCCGAACGAACACAGGCGTTGTTCTCGTGGAGCTCAGAAAAACGATGGACGCGGAGAAGAAAAAAGCCTTCAATGAGACCCTGCAGATCGCCGTTGGCGAGGACGTTATATTAAGAAGCTTAACGCCGAAAGTGACGTTGGATGTCCGAGACCTGGACGCAGTCACTACGGAAGCAAATGTTTTCGAGTCCACAAGGAAAGTTCTTGGTGAATCGAACGGCGATTTTAGAGCCCATCCAACGAAGCAAAACCTGTAGGGACAATGACTCGGCTTCCTAGAGGAACGGGAAGAAGATGCGAAGAAAATCATGGAGACGGCGTAGTTCAAGATCGGCTGGAGCAACTGCAGAGTTCCTTACAAGACAACGCCGAAGAGACGCTACCGATGCTACGATTTCAGGCATGAAGCGCACAATTGCAAAGGCCTAGACTGAAGCAGATTATGCTTCAAGTGCGGACAAGCGGAACATAAAGCCGCCGACTGCAAGAACGCCCCGAGATGTATGTTGTGCATGGAGCGTAATCATGAAGGAAGTGCGTCGAAATACCACGTGTATTCCACGACCTGATAAGTCTACTGGGCCGCAACCGGAGAGCAGCAAAACCGCCGACCATGAATGTCCTTCAAGGCAACATAAATCGCAGCAGAACGGCTGATGACCTGCTCATGCAGCTTAAAGCCGAGAAGAAAGCAGACGTTTTAATCCTGAGTAAACAATGCGTCAATCGAGATACACCCGGCTGGTTCGCCGATGAGTTCGGCACAGCGGCCATCTGGATACCCGAATTCAGTCGTCACAGGATAGAGTAATACGAAGCTGGAAGCGGTTTCATGTGGGCAAAAGTTCGTGGCATCATGTATGAAAGTTGCTACTTCACCCCGAACGAACTGATCAACAGCTTCGAGACGAAGCTGGACAACCTGGAGGATACGCTTCGAGGGAAAACGTAGTAGCCGGTGACTTCAACGCCAGAGCCATCGAGTGGGGAATGCCACGACTGGATTCGAGAGGAAGGAGGATAACCGACATGGCGGCCAGGACAGATCTGTCGGAACTTAACGTCGGCAGTACCTCCACGTTCAGATGCCCAGGTTACACGGAGACGATACCTGACGTATCGTTCGCCACCGACGCTCTGACAGCACGAGTACGGTACTGGCAGTTCACCGAGGATTACTCCGGCAGCGATCACCAGTATATCATGTTTCGCGTGCTCGACCAAGATACTGGCAGGTGCCCCGACTCGCGACAACCACCACGGTGGATCCTCGGGAAGATGGACACAGCCAAGTTCGCCGAGACGCTCACTAGAGGAGCCGAAGACTTCGCTGAGATGTACCAAGGACGCGACGACAAGGAGAGCGCCATCAAGAGAGTGGACTGAACCATGCAATTCAAAAGCGAGCGTGCGATGCATCCATGCCTCGAAAGAGACTGCGCAACAACTGACAACCTGCGTACTGGTGGACGGACAAGATCGCAGGCCTCAAGAGAGACTGCCTGCGTCTGAGACGGTGAGCCCAAAAAGCAAGAGGAAGGGCGGAAGCCGGACTTCTTTCTGCCGAACACCTGGCGGCCAAGAAAGCTCTCAAAGCTGCCATCAGGAAGAGCAAGTCTCAAAAATGGCGAACTACAACCGAGGAAGTCGACAATGATCCATGTGGTCTCAGCTACAAATTCGTGATGAAGATACTCGGCTGTCTTCCAAACACCACCATGGACGAGGCAAAAATGGAAGAAATAGTGGACACGCTATTCCCCACTCATCCTGAGAGAGTCGACCGGGACGAGGAACCAGCTCCTGACGACGTTCCACTCTTCAATGAGGAAGAACTTCGACGAGTCGCTCATTCCCTGAGAAACAAGAAGGCGCCGGGACCCGATAAAATTTTGTCGGAAATTTTAAAGTTAGTAGTCAGCGTATGTCCGAGCCTCCTGATCGATATGTACAACGGCTGTCTGAAGAACGGTGTTTTCAGCGCTCGTTGGAAAACCGCCCGACTGCTGCTGATCAACAAAGGCAAAGGAGGAGGAAACTCATCGTTGTTGTACAAACTACAGTGTATGCTCGACACATCGGGGAAACTCTTCGAGAATCTGCTGCACCCCCGGATACTGAAGACCATAGAGGATGCCGGCGAGCTATCACCGTGACAACACGGTTTTCAGAAAGGACACTATTGTCCATACCGTCGAATCTGTCGTCCAAATGGCCGAAGACGCTCAAACCGGCGACCACTACTCCCGGATGATCACGCTGCTCATGCTTCTGGACGTGAAGAACGCGTTCAACTTCGCTCGGTGGATAGACATGCTTGAGGCTTTGGAGGAGAGATTCAGGCTTCCATCATACCTGATGCGAATTATGAGGAACTATCTTAACAATCGCACTCTCCTGTATGATACAGAGAAAGGACGACGCATAAAGATACTGACGGGAAGCGCCGCACAAGGATCTATCCTCGGACCAGATCTGTGGGATGTCTCCTACGATAGTCTCTTGGAGTTGGAGATGCTGAAAGACATCGAATTGGAAGCATACGCCGACGACGTCGGGGTGGTCATCAGAGCCCGGACCATTGAAGATGCTCAGATGAAACTTAATCAGACGATGCGCCGCATAAAACGGTGGATGACACAACACTGCCTGACTCTAGCGGAGCACAAGACCAAGATTGTCATGTTCACCAGGAAGCAGCTCCAGACGGACATCACGATGAAGGTTGGAGACATCGATATAAAAACTGTTCCCAGTGCGAAGTACCTCAGTGTCACACTCGATACGAAGCTAAACTTCTGGTCCCACATCCAGAGGGCTTCCGACAAGGCGGCAACAGTGACGATCAACCTAAGCCGGCTGATGGCTTACACCAGCGGCCCAAGGTCGAGCAAACGGCGACATCTCCTGTCGGTCACCTAGTCAATCCTGTTCTATGGTGCAGAGATTTGCGCACGAGCCTTGAGAAAGGACATTGTACCGAAAGAGGATGGCATCGATACAACGACGAGGCGCCCTGAGAATCCCCTGCGCATACCGCACTACATCGGAGGCTGCAGTACTGGTGATCGCAGGAGTTTTGCCAATTGATTTGCTCGCATTAGAGCGACAGGAGATCTGGCGCACCCAAGCGGAGCAGTGTAAAGAAGAGGTGAAAAAGACAACCCGCGTCAACCTGAAGGAAGCGTGGCAACAGTAATGGAACGAGACGAACAGCGGTAGATGGATCGCAAAACTGATTCCCCGACTCGATGGATGGGTGGCCGACCCCACGGCGAGGTGAATTACTACCTGACGCAGTTCCTGAGGGGCCACGGGTACTTTCGCAAGTACCTCCATAGGATTCAGAAAGTTGACAGACCAATCTGTTTATACTACGACAAACCGGACGACGCTCATCACAACTTCTTTGAATGCGTGAGATGGGAGGAACAGCGATGACACCTAGAGACGGAAGTTGACGTGGAACGAGTGACAGTGGCGAATATCATTGCTGTGATTCTCAAGAACCAGGAAACATGGAATGCGGTAGCAGCATTCACCGAGCGGATCCACCGGAAAAAGAATAACGACAGAGACAGACACGACCGTCCAAAGAATAAGGACAACGATGAAGGCCATAATGGCTAGATGAGATCGACACCACCCTGAAGTAATGTTAACGCGGTCCCGGGGTGGACAAAATGTCGATGGATGGTCTGAGGTTTACTGAGTAAGAGTTTCACATTACCCCGGAGAAACGGTCTCTCCCGGTGTGTCCAATGTAGAATTCACCGTTTTAGACCGTAAATAAAAAAAAAAAAGTAGAAATCAATTAATTACAATATGTACATCTCAGTACTTTAGTAACATACAATAATTCATAATTTTATTTTAATATTGGGATATTAATTTAAAAAATCAAACAAATATTTGAGTAATTT
Organism: Geopemphigus sp. TES_GeoC_2020; assembly: GCA_025469175.1. Taxonomy (NCBI): domain Eukaryota; kingdom Metazoa; phylum Arthropoda; class Insecta; order Hemiptera; family Aphididae; genus Geopemphigus; species Geopemphigus sp. TES_GeoC_2020. Next base: position 11,749 of record JAIPRN010004016.1, on the reverse strand, counting down.
AATATTAAGGTCACAAATGAAATGTATATTTAATATATAGAAATTATATATAGATAAAAATTCGCTTAAATTAGCATATTAATTTTGTAATAATATTTTTATGGCAATTTGATACAGAGGCAAGTGAGTAGTTTATATATATTAACATTTATTTAAGTAAATGGGAATATATTTTTATAACTAAAATAAGGATGTTGAGACCGAGATTCTCGATAGTACTGATTACTGGTAAATATAACATCATTAATAAAAAGTTTACTTCATAAACGTAATTATAAATTAATCTTTGTGGCTTAATTCATATACATTTTAATAATACTAAACATCAAAATTAACATACAAATTATCACTATACAAAAATTTTATATGAAATGTAAATCTAAGTTACGTCATAATTTGCAATAATACGTAAATTAAATTTTAATATTGTGATATTAATTGAAAAAATCAAAGAGATATTAAGTAATTTATATTAAGTTTACAAATTAAATTTTAATGTTATAATTTTTTTTCGTGGCCATGTCATTAAGTACAAGGTAATCAGTTTATATGTTTATAAATATAATTTAAGAGAATTAATTTTACTTTAATATTGATAAATACAATGTATAATAGAAATTTAAATCTCCATTCACGATAGTGTTGGAAACTCTTAAATATAACATTTTGTCATGTATTGTTTATTTCTTAAATATTATTGTTAACTTATTTTGGTGGTTTTCTTTATATACCTTTTAATAAAACAGAACTTCAACATTTACAGGCAAATTATCATTATACAAAAATTTTATACCAAATGTACAACTTAGATATGAAATTACTTACAATAATACATAATTTTAATATTAATATTGGGATATTAATTTTCAAAATAAAACGGATATTTTAGTAATTTATTATTGAGGTTACAAATAAAATGTATAATTATTATAGAGAAATTGTACATGGATAAAATTTTGCTAAATTAACATAGTAATTTTCTAATGATTTTTTGGTGGCAACGTGATACAGCTGCAGGTAAGTAGTTAATATATTTTAACCTTTATTTAAGTAATATTAACTTATAACTAAAATTGGAATGTATAATAGTATTTGACAGTTCGTGTTTGATCCCCTACCGAGCAACACGTGTGTAGCCTTTTCGCAACCACATTTTATCTTCCGATAGAAGTGATCCAACTCGAGCTAATTGGTAATATTTTTTCATATTATATTAATAAGAATAGGAAGTTTTCTATCTAAATCATATTAAAATACATTTAATAACGGGGATTTTTCACAATGAAAAACACTTCGTCAAACACATCGCGTTTAAATTCGCAGAAATCCACCAAACCATCTCCAAATAATAAATTATTAATTTTCAATAAACAGCCAACACAAATGTTAAAACTTTTTCAACGCAAGACAATTCTGCTAAAAATAATATAAACGATTCTCAAATTTCCGAAAATTCTCTAGAAAGCAACTTCCAAGTTAAAAGCTTCGCAGAAACAACAGCTAACTCCAAAAATGGATCAAGCCATGGTAATGAATTTAGTTGACGGAATCAAACAAATTCAATATATCATTGTATTCAAAAAAATTACGGACGCTACTAACGTAATCTCTGCCTCATGTATATCAAATAACAGGTTTTGCATATTTCTTAAAAACCAACAAATAGCAAACGAAATAATCAATAACCACTCGGCTATATATATTGACAATATTGAAATACCGATACGTAAATTAATTAATCCATCCAAACGTATTATATTATCAAATGTCTATTCCGCTATTCCTAACAACAAAATCCTAGATGCGCTCCTGAATCTTGATGTAAAACTAACATCTTCAATTACCCCGCTTAAGACCGGTTTCCAAATAGATAAATTTGCACACATCGTAAGTTTTCGAAGACAACTCTATATAAACCCTGACAATTTCTCCAAACTTCCCGGATCGATTACTGTCTCTTTAGAGAATATCTGTATATATAATATCCATATATTTATTACCGATAACACTGTAACTTGCTTCCTATGCAAAAAAACAGGTCACTTATCATCCTCATGTAAGACAACGTATTCCAACTTAAATTCACCGGAGAACATGGATATCTTAAATGAACAACCCGCAATAAATGCATCAACACATCTAACCACAGAAAAACCCACAAATTGCAACGACATGCCTAAACAGAATAACGATCTAACCTCTCAACATGTAAATGCAAACATATAGGACTCACAGGAACACAAAGTCAATAACAAAAGACCAGCACCTGAATCCACATGCCCTTCATCACCACTATCTCCTAATCCTTCCTTCTTTCATAAGGAAACACCCGTTACCCCATTAGATAAAAATAACCCTGCTAAAGATAAAACTACCAAAAAAACTAAAATCCGAGATAGATCCTCTTCTGCTTCACGAAACACTACTGATAAACTTGATAAACAATTTAAAATAGCATCTGAAATTATTTTTCAAAATAAAGATTTATCTATCAATACTGACACTTTCAAATACATCATTGAACATTTTTCAAACAAAAATATAAACATACACGATTTATGTAATCAAGTTGGATTGAACGCCACCAATCTTCTTAAATTAATTGAACAAATCAGGCTCATAATAACAGATCGCAGTATAAAAACTGAAATCACCAAACTGTCTAACCTCCTTTTTCAAAGTATAACCCCTTTAAAAAATTAACAAAAATACTACACTGCATACTATGACCTTCCTTATCCAACGGAATATTAACGGTTTTAATAAACGCTCTAATGATATAAACCGCATTATCTATGATCTCCAACTGTTAGTATTGTTTCCAAGAAACAAATCTAAAAAACAACCAAAGTACAAGTATCAAAAATTACACTGGATATTTCAAAAATAGGATTTTTGCTCTTAAAGCAAGCGGAAGAGTAGCCACTTTCATTAAAGACACCATCGATAGCGAAAATATTCCCATTATATCCGATCATGAAGTCATTGCAACTCTAGTTAAATTCCAAAAACCTTTAACCATATGCAACATATACATTCTTGATAGCAAGATTTTACTAAACAACATCTAAAAGATATCATCCAATAGCTTCCTAAGTCCTTTGTCCTTTTGGGCGACTTAAATAGTTGCAATATTTCATGGGGATGTACTCACACAGAATACCGCGGTCAAATGGTCGAAGAATTTTTAGAAGATGAAGCACTTATTTTACTAAATAATAATGATCCAACTAGACACAATGTTTCAAATGAAATTTTCTCTTCAATAGACCTTACAATTAGAATATTAAATCCTCAACATTATTCGATTGGCAAGTACTTTCTGCATATATCGGTAGCGATCACTGGCCAATAGGAATCCAATATCACAACCACCATTATTCAAAAAAACTCTCAACAAAGTGGAATCTCAAAAATCCAAACTGGGACCTCTACTCCGAAAACACTGAAAATGAATTAACTCAAAGCCCATTAGATTTAAATTCAAACGGCAATCAATCAGAAATAGACTCAATAGTCACAAAATTCACAAATATTATCTTAGAAGCACCTAATCTGTCAATTGGACTAAAAACCTACCATAACACGATAAAATCAGTCCCGTGGTTGAATAATGAAGTCAAAGAAGCTATTAAAAACTATAAAACAGCCTAAACCGTTATAAAAAAACAAAATCTATGACAGATTATATAAATTAAAAAAACAGGGCCATAGCACGTTTTATCACAAAAAAAGCAAAGTTTTATCTTGGCAAAATTTTACTTCAACTATAAAACAAAATTCCCCCAAATATCACATGGAATAAAATTAACTCCATCAGAAGTAGTAAATACAATACCATCCAAGATATTCTCTCCTACAATCAAGAAAAAATAATATCAACACAAAACACTACGGAATCGTTCGCACACTACTTTCAAAAAAATAACAGCGACGACAATTATAACTCCAATTTTATTACTTTTAGAAATTCCTTTCCTAATATTCTAACATCATCATTCAATCAAAATAATGAACATTTCAATATACATCTGGATATGTCAGAGCTAATCTCAGCACTGCAAAGTTGCAATAGTAAAAGTCCTGGCCCAGATAACATTCCTTATATATTTATAAAGAAACTTCCACCTATAGAGCTAAAAACCCTCCTTCAAATATATAACATAATATGGACCCAGGGGATTTTTCCAAATCAATGACGCAACGCAAATGTAGTACCTATCCCCAAACCGAATAAAAGCAAATTTAACATTAAAAATTATAGACCGATATCATTGATTAACACACTAAGCAAACTCATAGAAAAAATAATAAATAAACGCTTAATCTGGATCCTATAATCAACCAAACGTCTCACTAAAGAACAATGCGGCTTTAGAAAAAATCACTCAATATTAGACGCACTTTCCATATTACACACGGACATCTGCTCAGCTTCGGAAAGCTGGTCTGGTAAGTGGGAAGCCATTGTGATGAAAGTCCAATGGTTTCCTCCCGGCGTTCCGTGGCTCCGGCCCGGGCTACGGCCGTCTCGAGCTGCCTCTTGTTCTTTTTTTGTTTTTGTTGCATGTGCGTATGGATAGTGTACGGATGCATGATTACGAGTCACTTGGACATATGTCCATTGCACCTTGTCTAGGAGTATATTTCATATCTCATCACCTAATGTTTAAAGGGTCTTTGGTCTCAAATAAGATACGAGTAGTTTTCGACGCATCTGTAACGGCATCAAATAAAGTTTCCTTAAATCAATGTTTGCACACTGGCCCTAAGTTACAACAAGATATTATCGATATTCCTCTGCAATTTCGGGTGCATCGGTATACATTTACTACTGACGTGTGTAAGATGTACCGACAGATTTTGGTACTCCCAAAATACCGACAGTTTCAACATATAGTTTGGCGTGCTTCACCGGAGGCCAAGTTGAAGGAGTAGCAACTCAACACAATCACTTATGGAATGAATTGTGCTCCATACTTAGCTTTTAGAGTGCTTAAAGGTATCGCAGACCAGGAATGTAGTGAAATCCTGGCCGTTAAGGATGCCTTAATGCGTCAAACATACGTTGATGACATTTGTGTTGGAGCCGATAGTACCGGTGAACTTATTAAACTCCAGTCTGATTTACAATTAATTTTGAACCGGGCTGATTTAGATCTTAAGAAATGGTCAAGTAATATATCATTTATTCTAGCTGCTGTACCTCCCGAAGATCGTGCTGTTGATGTCACACATTTCAAGGATAAAGAAGGATGCATATTTACAGTTCTGGAACTTCAATGGGATCCATCACCGGCATGTTCGGATTTGACGTACATTCATCGACCCAAGTTCCTACTAAACGTAATGTGTTGTTCGTTATCGCCCGAATTTATGACCCCGTTGGTCTTCCTGCTCCAGTCATATTTTACGCGAAACATATTATGCAAGAACTCTGGAAGACAAATGTGCCATGGGATGATCCCTTGCCTCCAGATCTGGTTGAATGTTGGTGCACATTTGTTGACGATCTCCCTGCATTATCAGAATTCAAATTCCTAGGTTTTTATTCACGAGATAACAATCTCGTGTCTAATTATGCGGTTTTTGCGATGCGTCAGATCGAGGCTATTCAGCTGTCGCTTGTTTGCGCTTAACCACCAATCATAACTTAGTGTCCATCTCTCTGTTTGGGTCTAAAACAAAGATGGCCCCTATGAAGACTTCCACTGTGCCGAGACTTGAGTTATGTGCCGCGGTTTTGCTTGCTCGATGGTTGTTCCGTATTCAAACGGCTCTTAAAGATAAGGTAATAATAGACTCTGTGTTCGGTTGGTCTGATTCTCAAATAGTACTGTCATGGCTAGTTAATCTTCACTCAATGTTTAAGGTCTTTATCTCAAATCGTGTGTATAAGATACAACAATTGTTACCCCATTGTCAATAGGGTTATATCCGTTCTAACATCAACCCTGCAGATTGTGCGTTACGTGGGATGTTGTTAACTGAATTAATTAATCACTTTTTGTATTGGTCTGGACCAGAATTCTTGTATAATACAGAAGACAGTTGGGACACTTCTCCGAGTCTTATTCCAGCCATACAGCTACCCGATACAAACGTGATTTCTTTAGCTGTATATGTGGGGACATCTTCGGAGTGGATTAATAGATTTTCTTCGTACGACCGAATATTCCGGATCGTTACCTGGATGCGTCGTTTTATCGGTTGTTATAGACGTCAACAATATGCACATACATTTTTACTGAGATCTTAACTTCAAAAATCACTTATAAATATTGTTCGATTCTCTCAACACCTTTTGTTATCCGATTTGTATACTAATTTAAAGGCTGATAAGTTATTACCACGTTGCTACGCTCGTCTACAACCGTTTATTGACTCCAAGGGGATTATCGGGGTTGGTGGACGTTTACGTAATGCTCAGTTGCCAGAGAATCAAAAGCATCCAATATCATTATTTACGCTGTCGCATTTATCAACGTTAATTGCGTATCATTGGCATCTGTATACATGTCATTCTGGTCCACGTACAATGATCTCCAAGCAGTTTTGGATAATTTCCGCTCGTAGAGTTATCGGTAAGCATATTAAACAATGTACGGTTTGCGTGAAGTTAGCTGCAGTTGTATCGCAACCGATGATGGCAGATTTACCACAGGCACGCGTATTACCATGCAGACCGTTCACCAAGGTCGGTGTCGATTATGCAGGTCCACTTAATATGCGGGAATATAAGCTGCGGAAGGCTCGAGTCTACAAGATATATATTGCAGCTTACGTTTGTATGACAGTGAAGGCTGTTCACTGGGAAATAGTATCCGATCTATCCTCAGACGCCTTTCAGCCGCGTTGGACCGTTTCGTAACTCGGCGAGGTCTTCCATCGAATATTTATTCAGACCAGTGGTCAAACTAGTTTTATTATCAACGGAATAGTTAAAGTATGGATACGTGTTTTCCGTCATAAATTTCTATATTTGTTTTATTTTGTTTTGGCTACTTTAATATAATTACGGTCCCAATAGCATGTGAAGCATAGCTTCCCATTGGGGGGAGTATGTGTGAGCCGTAATTAATGTAACGAGGCGGCCGTCGGGTCGGCTCAGCCTCGGAAAGCTGGTCTGGTAGAAGGAAGCCATTGTGACGAAAGGCCAATAGTTTTCCTCCGGCGATCCGTGGCTTCGGCCTGGGCTACGGCCGTCTTGAGCTGTCTCTTGTTCTCTTTTTGTTTTTTTTTGCATGTGCGTATGGATAGAGTACGGATTTTTTGCCATCCGGACAGTGCGTTATAGTGATTTTTATTGGTGTCTATTTAAGTTTAAAGTTTAAGGCGTTTCTTTTTGTACTTATCGATCGAGCTATTTGTTAATTATTTCGTTCTAATTGTAACAATAAATCGTCTTTTCGGCCTATTGCCGTAGATAAGAGTGTAGTGCTTTTCTTCTTTTTTTTCTCCAAAAATCTAACACTACCCAAACCTGTAAAACTTATTCTCTTTGCCGACGATTGCAATATCTACTGTAATGGATCACAAATTAAAACAACTACTCATTTTCTTCAACAAGCACTTAACTCACTTTCCAGATGGTCTTCAGAAACTGGTTTCAGTTTCTCTCCTACTAAAATTCAGTGTATGATTTTTAACAAAAAAAAGAACGACCCTCAACCTACAATAAACTTCATGAATACAAAACTTTCTTTTGCAAATTGTATACGTATCCTTGGCCTCATCTTCGACAACAAACTTAGTTGGCGACCACATCTGAAAAAACTTAAAACTGAATGTCTAATAAGAATGAAAGCGATTAAAATTCTTAGAAACAGCAACTGGGGATCCAATACAAAAAGTCTTACTACAATATACAAAGCACTTATACTTTCAACAATTGATTATGGAGGTATAATTTACAACTCGGCAAAAAAAAAGAGATCTAAAAACTCTGGTAACCATTCACATACAAGGTATACGTCTGGCTACAGGAGTATTCAGATTGAGTCCTATAGACAGCATACTCTTCTATGCAGGAGAACCTCAGATCCAAATCCACCTCAGACGTCAATGCCACATTTTAAAATATATTACCAAAATCAAAAATTGGACTGTCTACATCACTAGACATGTCCTGCACAATCCACTTTCTTCCAACCTATTACCCTGTCGACGGAAAATATTTGAAAATTTTAAAATAATTCGAAAACATTTAAATTTCCAATCACAAACACTAAACAAAACTTGGTCTCCTTTCCCGCCTTGGTTCTGGTCCCCAAATATTAATACTCAACTCAACGAATACTGCAAATACAATACAGACAACTCAATTATACGTAACCAATTTGTGGAAATAATATCTGAGCAATACCCGGAATATACACAAATATATACCGATGCCTCCAAAAATAATAACGGCGTCGGTTTTTCTGTAATCACAGACCAGGAAAAATATCTTTTCCGACTGCCGCCCTCCACTAGTATATATACAGCTGAGGCTTATGCTATTTATGAAACAATAAAAATTATTTCATCCTCAAACCTGAAAAACTGTAACATCAATATCAGTGACTCTTTGAGTGCCTTTACATCAATTTCAAATTCCTATTCTAAAAATGAGCTCGTCCAATGCATACAAAAAATGATATTCGAAATAAATAGTCCAATATGTTTCATGTGGGTCCCTTCACATGTAGGGATACCAGGAAATGAGAAAGCAGACATGGCTGCCAACGAAGCTACCACATCTCCACTCTCTGTAATAATTAATTCATTATACTCATCCGAAACTTTTTACATCATACATTACAAAATAATAGAAGAATGGCAAAAATATTGGCTAAACTTACCTCTCTCCAACAAACTAAGAAATATAAAATTATACATAAAAAAATTGAAATACCCTCCCGATATTAAAAAAGAGAGGAAGTAATAATTACCCGAATTACAATAGGCCACTCATATCTGACGCATGCTTATCTCATTAAAAATGAAACAGCTTCAATATGCGATGTATATTGCTAATATAACCCTGTCAATTAGCACATAATAATCAACTGCCCCAAATATATAATAAGAAGCTCGTAAGATACTCAACACTCCTCCTATATTTCAAGAAGCCCTCAACGAAGAGAACACTGTCGCAATCAATATATTTTTTCATATAATAAAATATAAGTTACAAATTGTAAATCAATGTTTGTTTGTAGTATAAAGTTATTAAGTAATAAGTTAATGTAGATTAAAAACCACTGTTGTTGAAGCTTTTATCAAATAACAACTAAAAATAGTATTTGAACCCAAGATTTTCCATACTATATTTTACTGTTTTTTATAAAACATCTTTTATATAAAGTTTAGTTGATAAACGTAATTGTAAATCAATATAAGTGGTTTAATCCTTATACATTTCAATAAAACTAAACTTCGAAATTTAGATGTAAATTAACATTATACAAAAATTGTTTATGAAATGTAAATATAAGTTATGTAATAATTTATAATTATCCGTAAACTAAATTTTATTATTGTCATATTATTAAAAAAATCAAATAGATATTAAGTAATTTATATTAAGGTCACAAATAAAATTTTGATTTTATAATTTTTTTTTCATGGCAATGTCATTTAGAAATAGGTGAGTAGTTTATATGTTTATAAACATAATTGAAGAGTTAAATTTTACTTTAATATTGACAAATACAATGTATAATACAAATTTAAAGCTCGATGCACGATAATGTTGGATACTCTTATATAGTCCATTTCGTCATACAAATAGTTAATTTATAAAATAAAAATTGTTAACCTATTTTGGTTGTTTACTTCATATATATTATAATTTATAACTTCTTAATTTAGGTGTATAAATTATAAATATATAAGAATTGTTTACTAAATGTACAACTCAGTTATGTAATTATTTGCAATAATAGATAATTTTAATTTTATAATTGGCTTATATATACAAAATAAAATGTATAATTATTATATAGATTTTGTCACATAGCTAAAATAATGCTAAATTTATATATTATTTTCCAATAATATTGTGGTGGCAATGTGATACAGATCCACGTGAGTAGTTTATATATAAAAACTTTTAATAAAGTAATAGTTATATTTTAATAACTAAAATTACAATGTATAACAGTATTTGACACCAAGATTCTCGATACTACTATTTACTGTAAAATAAAAGATCATTTATATAAAGTTTAGTTTATAAACCTAAAAATAAATTAATATTTGTAGTTTTATCTTTATACATTTCAATAAAACTATACATCAAAATTTACATGCAAATTAACATTATACAAAAATCGTTTATGAAATGTAAATATAAGTTATGTAATAATTTATAATTATACGTAAATTAAATTTATTATTAATATTAATTGAAAAAATCAAACAGATATTAAGTCAATTATATTAAGGTCACAAAATAAATTTTAATTTTATAATTTTTTATTCGTAACAATGTCATGTAGAACAAGGTAATACGTTATATAATAAATCAAAATAAATGTTTATAATAAAAGATATACATAATTTAAGAGAATTAATTTTACTTTAATATTGACAAATACAATGTATTATAAAATTAAAAACTCCATTCACGATACGGTTTGATATTCCTAAATATAGCATTTAGTCATATATAGTTTATTACTTAATAATTATTGTTAACTTATTTTGAAGGTTTACTTCATATACATTTTAATAAAACTAAACATCAACATTTACAGGCGAATTATCATTAAACAAAAATTGTATACTAAATGTACAACTCAGTTATGAAATTATTTACTATAATACATGTATAAAATTTTGCTAAATTAACATATTAATTTTCTTATGATATTTTGGTGGCAACGTGATTCAGCTGCACGTGAGTAGTTTATATATATAAACCTTTAATAAAGTAATAAAGTTATATTTTTAATACTAAAATTAGGATGTATAATAGTATTTGACATCAAGATTCTTGATACTACTATTTACTGTTATAATAATATATTTTGTAATTAATTATTCTTAGTTTGTATACCTATTCAGCATTTTGTAATATATTTATATATAAGTAACATTAAAATACACACCCAATATATCATTAAATATCCATAGTTTTTTTTAATCTTTAGTTAAAAATAAAAAGTTTAAGTACTCTATTAAATTTATTTAATAACCCCAATTGTTAGAATAGTTCAATCTAATAGAAATCAATTAATTATGATATGTATATCTCAGTATTTTAGCAATATACAATAATTTATAATTCTAATTTTAATAGTAGGATAATAGTTTAAAAAATCATACAAATATTTGGGTAATTTAATATTGAGGTCACAAATAAGATGTATATATTTTATATATAGATATTGATGATAGATAAAATTTTGCTAAATTAACATATTAATTTTCTCATAATATTTCGCTGGTAATGTAATTCAGTGTTACGTGAGTAGTTTAAATATATATATATGTAAACCTATAATTTGGTAATAGAGGTATATTTTAATCACTAAAATTACGACGTAAATTACGATAGTATTTGACACCTAGATTCTCGATATTACTTTTTCTGTTAAATAAACATCCTTTATACAAACTTAAGTTCAAAAACGTAATTATAAATAAATATTTTTAGTTTAATCTTTATATATTTTAATAAAACTAAACATCAAAATTTACATGCAAATTAACATTATACAAAAATTGTTTATGAAATGTAAATATAAGTTATGTAATAATT
>JAIPRN010004015.1:0-17546 GCA_025469175.1 Geopemphigus sp. TES_GeoC_2020 | reverse complement strand
AAACAAAGATTACCTAAACTATATTCATTGAACTATTAATTAAATATATATATATAAATATAAATTAAACAAAGATTACCTAAACTATACTCATTGACAATTGTTCTGTTTATTTCAGGTACAGAGATGAACCACTGTGTTGGCCCGAAAGGTATGCATAATATTTATTCGTTTAAGTATTTATTTTACGAGTTTTTTTTTTAAATCACTAAAAGTCAATACTATATATATAAGCGTTTTAATCAAATTTACGAATAAAATCGTAATAACGGGGAATTTCGTGATTTTCTCCCTTTCTTATCGTTTATTATGGAAATGTCCGCTCTTTATTCACAGAGTTAGGAATTTAATATTGTCAGCGAATTACTTGTGTAGACGTCAAAACTATATAAAAACATTAAAAACACGATTCGTTTATAAATCATCATCATTTCGTAATCGTACACAGTATGAATTCAATTGAACTTATTCACCCCGTCGTGATAAATAATTGGTTTTAAGAACAACGTAAGCGACGGTAAATTATTAAACGTAATATCGTTCGAGATGACGTGTCTATATTGTTTTTAAATAACTATAATACGTAATTGGTTTTAATTCTTTAAGATTATTGTCGACGTACACGGGCGAAATATTTTTTCGGTATCTCCTTAAATGTTTGGAACGATTCCTAAATGTCCATATCAAATACAAAACAATATTCGCAGTGTCGTAGGTATAAAAAATAGAAACATCGTTACCGAAAGCGCGCGTGTTTGTGTGTGTACCGTAGTCTGTTTTATAATTTTGCAAAATTAACACGTATTATCCGTTTCGACATTTTACCGGTTATAGAACACGTTTCGTAGTTTCACTACTACGCCGCGATTTCGGAACACTGTCTAGTTTTGAAAACACCAAAACTGCCATACGTCACGGACGCGTCCCCGGCAGAGACAATCGCGTAGAGAGAATCGAAATTATCGCCAACATTGAACGCGTTTACATCCGGATGGTCGTATTTTACGGTGATCCAAAGAATCGCTGGTTCGTACAAACGTGTGTCCGAAATCGTAGCCGGTGCGACACAATCTAATAGTAATTCGTCCTTATTTCGACGGGAAAATATTCGTTGTTCCAACACTGCCGCGCTAGTAATCCTTTCCTCGTGCAATTAACAAGTGGAAATAATACGTTCGTTGCGTTTGATATTTCAACGCCATAAACACACTCTACGTGCATAACGTGCGTATATCAATCATTGCCGTTTTACGTGTTATTATACGTACGGGATACCTAGATGGGAGGCCTTTATTATTATTATTATTATTATTGTTATTATTATCGCGCAGGAAATAGTTTACTCGAAACAATCGGTCTTACGTAGTTTTACCGTAGGTATCGTCGTAGTTTCGAACGGATCGCGGGTTCCGGTTCAACCAATCGAATAATTATCGTCGAAAACCCGACGGGACGATTCACGCGCGGCGGGCGGACGGACAGGCGTCGTACGTTACGACGATAAATATTTTAATACGCGATCGGTACACCGGTCACGTAATGAAATTAATAGAAAACAAACACCCGTAATGACGGGTGTTTAAAAGCGATTTTCCGAAAACGAAACGCCCCGATTTTTGGAGCGATGGTTTCTGTTGTTTCGACCGAAACGTGTGTGCCGCGCGTCGAAGATGGCGATTACAACCCGCGCGCGCGTTCAACGGACGTTGTTTTTTGAAAATATTTACACCGATATTACGTAAATATATGTATATGCTAGAAACGACCGTGTAACTGTGCATGACCACGATTACCACGTGTATTACAATACGTGTATTTGGAATACTATGTCGTAATACGAACATCGGCCTATGGTCGGTATATCGTTACACACGGATCCATTGTATTCGTACCATTAACGCGTTAAGTCGCGACGACGGGTATTTTTTTCTCCGTATTCGCGTATCGTTGTAGAACACAAGCCGTTGTCGCTCGCGAAAAAATAACGCGCCGAACATCGTTCGAATTCGACCAAAAACTATTTCCATTCATCTCTCTACATTATCGCGAGAACCGCTACGCGTGTAGTAATCGCGACACCAAACACAGAGCGCGTGCACGAGTCGCGGGTATATTTATAAATATCTTTCGAGAATTCGGACGAGAACTATTTATCGGACGTTAAATCGGTGATTTTTCGATTCGAATACGGACGTATACGACAGACGTTTATTCGTTTTCCGACGTTCTACGCGCTAAATCGCCGTTTGATATTGTTACGAAATAAAACCGTTCGTGACCGAGGACGTGTATTTTCGAAACAGGAACAAAATTCGAAAATAAATAAACATCTGGTTTCGGCGGTATATACGCGCAAATATATTCGTTACACGTATCGGTTTCGCGCGCGACGTTCAGTAATGGATGGAAAAAAATTATTCGACGATGATAATAATAATAATACAAACTAGTAACCGTCGGGAGTCTCGCCCGGTGGCAGCGTAAGATGACAAATGATTAAGCCGTCCGTTACGTTATAGCGTAAATGAGACGTCGTTACGCGTAGTGTAAAATTGTTTTTTCAAAAACTATTCGCCGCGTTACCTGTGTCTAATGTTCATTGTACGTCCATAATCGTATGAAACCGATTGGAAAATTCGCCTCGTTCGACGCATTTTCACGTATTTACCGGTTGATAAATGATATGCCGTCGACACTGTCGCGCTATAATAACACCGTCCGTGTATTATTACAGCCGGTAGGCGCGTTTTGTAATTTTCGTTTTTTATCCTACGAATTGGTCGGGGGGGTGGCAATTTTATTGTTTGACGGCGGCGAACCCCACGTCAATTTCTAACGGACGACATACCCGCTTATCCGACAACGTCGCCGAGTGTTTTACAAATTTAATTGTCGAAGTTCCTTCGTCACGTTCGTCTTCCGGCAATCGAAATTACGACGACGTCGTTACCGCTACGTCACTCGAAATCAATTCGTAATTAGCAAGCCGCGCGACGGTTAACTATCGTTTAGCCGGACCAACGTAATACACGTTACGTGACGATTTAATCGATACTGATCAACACCGTGACATACGAATTGTTCGGTAAGCCGGATTCATTTCATTCAATATTGCGCCGATAATTAACGAGCGTAACGTTCGAAATAAGCGCATTTTCGTACGGAATGATTCGGAATATGCGTCTCCCATACAACGGGTAGTTGACCGTAACTCGATAATATTATTCAGAGGCTGCTCTAAATCGGCGGCGAAAACTTTAAAAAACTTTAAAATAATCGGTGAAAACTTTAAAAAGCGTTCGACCGACGTTCGTTCGGCATGTTTATTAATCACAATTTCACAACGTTGTGAGTCACGTCCGTGGATTTCGCTAATATATTCGTATTCGACATCAATGGTGATAGATAATGAATTACCGCGCGTATTTGATCGGGAATCGCCCCGCCACGGCGATTAGTTCGACCGAGAGATCTAACGTTTCGTAGAATTGAAATACACACACGCCGAATCAACTACGCCGAAAAGTATCTAAAACGGAACTACAGCCGACGGTCGTGACAAATTTCGCTGAGGCCCGCCGAGCGACGATAAGCGAAATAATTTCGCCAAATTAAGAAATATCGTTAACGAAATATTTTTACTTTTTATTTTAATGTCGAGGTATTAAAATGACGAATATATTCGTCGACTTTAACGGAGCAAACATACGCGCAACTTTAATAATATTGAACGAGCGGACCACTGGATTGCCAATCGACACACAATACATACTCTTTACCTTACGATATCGTTAGTAGTCAATCTCGATTTGGGATTTCGTTAGGCGCTAACGATATCAAAAATTGACGCTAGTGCGTCCAAACTTTTACATTTTATCCGAGTTGTATGAATTCGAACGTTTATTACATTTGTTGAGAAATAATTCCATAATATGGTAATCCTTAATATACGATTGCTATTGTCTTGCCTTTCGTTGTACATGCTCCCCCACGTTTGTATCTGTTTTACTAAACATTATTAGGAATACCAAAAATAAACGACACTGGTGAAAAAATAGGTCTTTCGAATATTCGACCGTTTGGCCCGCCGAATAATTTTGTATTTTACGTGATTAAGTTAACGATAACAAGAAGACGTAAAATTATACAGTATTATAATCAGATAGTAAAATAAGATTTTTGACGGGCACTTTTTCTTTAGCTCTAGCGGCTAATTTTGTAAATACACGTTTGGTAGTGTACATCGTGTATTTTTATTTCGTGTACGTCTTGCGATAGCGTGCGTTTCAATCGAAATCAAAAAGATTTTCCGTATTACGCGTATCAATACACTACCGTTTAAAATCAATTCATTTTAGCTCTCCGTTCGTGTCTAAACGAATGTGTTAATCGCGTGGTTCAGTTTCGTTTGAAATAATTGGACGACGTATTTTACGATGCCTGTCATCGAATATGGTTTCGGGTTAGACTCTTTCTATAATTCATCCCAAAG
This sequence comes from Geopemphigus sp. TES_GeoC_2020, assembly GCA_025469175.1. Classification (NCBI taxonomy): domain Eukaryota; kingdom Metazoa; phylum Arthropoda; class Insecta; order Hemiptera; family Aphididae; genus Geopemphigus; species Geopemphigus sp. TES_GeoC_2020. The sequence continues at coordinate 13,054 of JAIPRN010004015.1, read as the reverse complement.
GAGGAAGGGGATTTTAAACACCTTCAAAATTGTGTCGTTCTATTTTTTCAACAAATAATAACGTGCCATTTCGATGTATTTCTCGTCAATTTATTATTAATCGGAACCTTCCCAGAAAATATTTTTACCCAAGTTAACGCGAAGAACTTAAAAAACTCGAATCCGGTGATCGTAGTTTCTGTTTCGTGTTGCGTAACGTATGAACGAACTACGTTACGTGTTCGATATACAATTTACAGATAAGTCCAAATGGAGTTTACAAATTACACTTCCTATCATGGAAATAGTCGATATAGACCCCCAAAAATAGAACAAAACCGATAACGATAATTCATTATACACTGAAACGTAAATAGGAGTTATTTGAATTTATAATCGAATAAGCTATTATTACGGTGAACGATTCGTAATTTGTTCATTATAACGATAAGGCGAATAATTACTTTGTTTGTCTTATTCCTTTAAAATGAGATAGTTGAATACACAATTTCGTTAAAGTCGATTAATTTCGTAGTAAACGTATATTTTCTCCAATAAAAAAGGCACATATAAATCACTTTTTATCGTAATATTATTTAATGGGTACGTACGTGTAACGTAATCCCAAAACAAACATCCATACATGTGCAGTGTAATTGGTAAACCGCTTAATGAAAATATTAAACACGTTTGCTGGTAAATATGGTTTATATTAGGTACCTATTTTGTCTAACAATAAAAAAACATTATCACAAATAATAAATTATTCGTTTGAAAAGACAATTTATTTTATTTTTCAAGTCGTTAGGCGTAATACGTATTACATATATACATAGAGATAAATGTGTTCGTACAAATGTACCTAGCTAAGTCGTTAACGCGTTTAAAATTATCGATAAATAAAAATATAATTAATCGCGTAATTCTCACACGTCGAATTCTAAGTTAATGGGACATAATCAAACGTTATAACGAACAAGTACAATTATACGAATATAATGTTATTATTAGAACGACAAACGAAGTATAGTAATTAACGCCATTATAATAAATAATATATAACGTTATTTCATTAACTTAATATACGAAAAATAAACTAACGTTTCGAGTTCGAGCGCGAAAATATTTCAAATCCTATCTAAGGATGTGTAACGAAATTTGACAACGTCGATTCGCATTTAGTTGGATGAAACGCAATAAGCCTAGGTTGTGTTTAACGCGAGCAGCGAATTGCCGTTTTCGTACGCTTTGTTACGGTACATTCCGCGCGATGTCACAATAATTCGTATTGTATAAAAACAGAAGTTCGAAATATTGTTCGTGAATTGAGTTTCCCATGATGTACGCCGAACGTACACCGTTTACTAACCATTCCATAAATAATCCCGTAACGAACGTCTCCTGATGGTCCCTTTATATAAACAATTGGTCCTGCAGGTAATTTCTATTGTCCGCCGCGCCAATCGCCAGCAATATTTATGTTTTGACAGTCTTAAATAAACATTACCTCCGCGATATAATGTTGTTTTTATAGAGACCCGCAGTACAATGGTGTGCCCGGGATCAATGATTTATACGCTATCCGATGCGTATTTTAACTCCTCTTCTATTGTCGCTTCGAGGACAGTTACAGCGGCAACCAATGATAGGAAAAACGAAATGTTCGCCGCTGCTCCCGGGGCCGCGTAGGTTATAACTGTTTTCGTAAAACGAAATTTCGAGACGGACCAACGCTGTACATTTTTTACGAACGAATACGTCTAATGAACACTAAACATCGTGCCCAGAGCCAAAAACAAAACAAAAATCAGTTATGCAAATAGACCGCGCTAGAGTTTTCGTAGCAGTCATTATTATGTTAAAAAAAATAAAGAAAAAACGAAGTTTAAATATACGCCTATTTTTTTATTTTATTTTAATTTTAGTTTTTTTTACTTGCAGTCATTAGTGTAATGCATTGGACATTTCGCCGAACCGTTACTTTTGTACGGTATGGTAATTTTTATTTATTCTTATTCAACTCCGTAAATTCCATTACATATTTGTCACATAAATACCGTAAACACCGAACTTGTTCAATATATACGCTTATATATTAAATCTGTTCCCCGTTCAATATTACTCCGTAAAAGGGGATACGATCCATTATTAGTTCGTATTTTTTACTTGTGCGTATTTTATTTTAGAGGTACAAACGTTAGCACTAAATTTTATATCAAACACCTTAAGACCTATTCAGCTATATATTATCAATATATTTTTAAACCATCGTCGTATAATCCGAAATCACTCGATAAAAAATATAACCTCTTGTAGTTATTAATAACTACAGGTTTCTATTTAAGAAATTTAACGCCATTGGGACTAAAAAAAATATCACTTCTCGAAAAATCGTATTTTTTATATCTAACAGAGTGATTTATTTTTTTGTTTTACTCGAAATGTAAAAATAAAAATTGATTAACAAGTCAAACGATCAGATATAAGACATCGAATAACCTTTTATACGGTATCGGCAATACACTCACTGGCCCGGAATAGACATCGAATAACCTAATTTGTCATTTATTATTTTATATTCGTATCAATTTTTAGTAAAACATATCAATGTTAGTCTTTAATAGTGTTTAGACCTAACCAAAACACAAATCGAAATTCAGTATAAAGAATTATAAACGTATATAATAGTATATATTATGTGATATTTGGAGATAGGCGTCACAGCGATTTTTTAGTTGTCATTTCCATATTTAAAATGTTTAAATACGTTTCAATTTAGGTTAGTTTGTACCAGTCTTAATCAGTTTCAATTTATTTTCCTAATACTCAGCGAAAAAATTAATTTTAAAATATAAAGTTAATTAGTTAATTAGTTAAAGAGTTAAAATTAAAGGTTAATTAATATTGTTTAGTTACTTAGTGATGAAAATAATTCGAATGAAAATTTGAAATTTTCCATTTTTATTCATTGTTAATTGTTATTAAAAAAATGTCCGTTTTCCTACAAATGGAGAAATAATATAAATATTTGAATGTCAGAAAAATTTTACCATATTTGAAAACAATAAAATAAAAATATTAATACAACTTCGTCGTTTCTTATAAACAGTAATATTGAAATACACAAACAAAATAATAATTAATATCAATAACGGAACATATTCATACATAAAAGAATAAAACAGATTTTTTTTTTGTTAATAATAATAAATACATATTTTATTAAAGTATCTTAATATACAAATTAAAAGAGAAAAATAAACATATTTTTAATACTTTTACATTTTAAATAAAATCTTTTTTAACACCTCATTTGGCCCCAGCAAATAATCAATAATGTCAGTGCAATTCAAGTTTTTTGGTAATAATTGATTCAGGATTTAAAGTAACTATGTTATTGAGTCTTTTTAATGGCGTTGTTAATTTTAGGTATCATTTTATTCTACGAAATAGAGGAAACGAGTTTTTATTTCGTCAATTGCCATAGCGGCAATTTTCGGGACTTATATAGTTATTTATTATTGCACCATATTTTTTAAATATATTTAACAAAATTTGTATTTCTAAATTTCAAAAATGATTAAACTTTTGCCGCAATAAACACAGAGATTTAAGTGTAACATTTTAGATTAAGTTTGGAATATTTTTTTTTATTAAATATTCAAATTGAAAAATAAAAGTAAAAAAAAAATTTATAATTATGAATACTGAACAAACGAAAATTGGTTTTACAAAGACGAATATGGATGTTTTTTTTTTAAAAAAACATATTTTTGATATTATAGGAACACGCAAATAAAAAATGAAACGCTTAAATTCAACTGCGCTTTTAAACGTTTTAAAAGAATCGAAAATCGTTTGGGCTTGTATTTCTTAAATTACTTCCACGCGACAATTTTTTAATAAACTATTCTTCACTCAGATGTAGTTTTCGAATACGATGATTTATCGTGGAAATCAAATATATAACAATACAATAACCAGACTATAATACTCAACGCCCATTTTTGTATTTTGAAGATTGTTTATATTTATCCTATTTAATCTACACTATATATGTATTATGAAGTGTGAGATATACTGCGTGAATTAAATTGTCATTTAGTTCGTAGATACTTTGTGCTCCGGAAAATTCTAAAATACTAAACCTCCACTAAACGCTCTATATTATACGTATGCCCATTTTTTTACGTGATTTTATACTGTTTGGTAAAACGATAATATGTGTGTGTATGTGTGTGTATATATATATATATATATATACATTAATGATTATACAGTGCCCACGGTAGACAAAATGACGTTTTTCTTTCGTTCCAAATCGGCTGCCGCGAAAGCGCTATACAGATCTGTTATGATAGTGTGTGCTAACAAAGTGGAAATACCTACGTTGCGTGCAAAGATCGACGGATGATGGGTTAGTGTTGGTTTGACGAGAGTAATGGCCAGCGGAGAGAGAGACGACCAAACGTGGGCATGTCGTCTGAGGGCGACATTGGAATACAATCGTTCAAATTAAAACAGTATATGGATGGTATGAAAAAGAGACAGAAAAATAGAAAAAGAAGGGAAAATAAGAATGAAAAAAAATAAAAATAAATAATCGTATAAAACAACGACCGTCGACTGTTACTGTATTCAACGGTGGAGGAGAGGGACGTGGGTAGTTAGAACGTCAACCTGGTGAAGCCTTTTACGGAATGAAATAATTGTACGTCCGGATGTGTGTGTGTGTGTGTGTGTGTGTGTAGTGCAGCGTGTATTGCAAATATCTGTAAAGCAAACGTAAAATAACAATTGTAATGGTAAAAATCTCGTTTGTAAATATATCGATTTTGAAGTATCGAATTTTTCACAAAATCAGCTCCCTAAACCGCGTTAGTAATTTATTGTCAAACTTCTTTCGGATTCCGAAAATCATACGAAAACACGTTTTTTTTTTTTTTGTAATTATGTTAATAATAATGTATAAATGTAAAAATGTATATCCAACGTAACGCAGTTATTATTCGGATTAAATCGTCGTTTTCTTTTATATAACTTGTACGAAACCGAATTTGCATTTGAATTATTCCGCGTAGTGTTCTTGGCGTCTAATGTGAGCATTTTAATTTCACGGTCGTTCGTCCGACGTTTTTTTTTAATCCGACTTTTTCGGCAAACTGAATGTACAAAAACGAATGAAATCGCTATTCGTGTATAATTATCGTCGTCGTTGTTACCGTCTCGTTTATGCTTCGGTCAAACGAAAGTTAGGAACGTACCGCGTTTGATCTATCCGTACGTACAGGTTATAAATCCGAAATAGTAAAACACGCCATTTATCGCGTTCATCTTAATTGCCCGAATAAATATAGTAACCGACGAGTGGTATATATTCATATCTTAAAACGTTTTACCGATTATCAAAATAAGTTACGTCTTAGCGTACTCGAACAGACTGTAATTGTTGATTACTCGTCGGGGGTAAGCGTAAAACCGGATTCTAAAATGGACTTTATACGACTAGTCCGAAATAATCGTAATATTTAATCGTACCGTCCAAGTGTGTTTATAAATAAAGTGGGTCGTTGGTAATCACGATAGGAATATGGTATCCGACGTCGAAATTTAAAACACAATTACGTCGAATACTGGCCAATGATTGCATATTTACCGTAGTAGTTTAACGATCACCGACGAGTTTTTATATTCGAGCGTATCAATACATACTCGTAATTGATCATCTTACCCGCGATTATTATTGTGTAGTAAAGACGAGTGTAATAGCAGCGTGAAATTTGTTCGAAAGGTCGGTACGAAGGTGGAAACTCGAGGGGAAAAGAACGTGTTGTACAAATAAAAATATTTCGTTAAAAAGGGCACTTTTTCTAATCGCGCGCGCTCGAGTTTCAACAACAACGAGTGAACATAGGAGAACGAGAAGAGTCTCGGTTTACTAATTAGTTACGCAATATACACTCTTATTACGAAAACAATAGAAACGTAAATGACTTAAATTTAAGTAAACTATGAACTCTCGTCAAATGTATCCAAATGCACGTACCATCTTCGTCGTTATATTTACTATAAATAGATCGTTAGAGTCATCACTTTTATAGTTTCTAAACGTGACCGTACAATTGCCGTTAACCACGTACTCGTGTACGAATACGTACTATTATACCGATCTATTTTAACGAATAATAATTACGTGGAATCCGACGATATCGAGTTGAACGCCGTGAAAATTCGATCGAATGAAATTAGCCGAATGGAATATTATTCTTCCGGGCAATCGATAACCGAATAAAGTATTTTTCTGAGCACGTGAATTTCAATATTAAAACGGGCCTATTACGAGTTTAAATAATATGTTACGAGTGTTAAGTGAGAACAAATTAAAGGGTTTTAACGAATGACAAGGGTAAGTTGTCGGCGATTTATTTTTTAACTCGGAAAATAAGTTTATATCACGAAATATGAATCAAGTTAAAAGTAACTTGTATCTTTTTTTTATTCACTCCGAAAGTTTAAAATTAACTTCGAGAAAAAGTATACATAACCCGATTAAAAGTTAGAATTTAGTAAGGGAAATATTTACAAATTCCTTTGACGACGAGTGTGTTAAACAATTACGATTGTTCGCATACACGTCGAATTGGATCGAATCTGAAAGACTCGTTTACGTCCGATATTTATAAAAGCGCGGGAGACGAAAATTCGATAATACAGTCTCGCGTGTTTCTGTTTTAGACGTATCCGCGTACTTTTCCGAAACCCGCAAAAATCGTATTCGGGAAATTCGGCCCGTTCGAATTCGACGTGATATTGACCACGCGGTCAAGTTTAAGCAATCTACCTGTGTCGATTTCAAAAATTAGAGCGCAAAAAACACGTAACGCGTTAATTTGTAACACGACGTCGACTCGTAAACGTTTGGCCTCTATAGGTTCTTACTATTTATCGCTATTATTATTGTCGTTACGAATAGCAATTTTGTATCAGCAGCTACACAGGAAAGTAAAAGTTGTGTATACGCGACGGTACGTTGGACGGAAAGTTTAATGCAAAATATTACAACGTTCAGGGTCGAAGTTTCACCAGGAGCTGCGGGAGTATACACATACACACACACACACACACACGCGCACGCGCGCGGGAATACACGCACACATACACCCATACATATACACACACGCCGTGGCACGGCAGCTGCCAGTAAATACGTGACTTAGAGTACAAATGAGTCAGGCACGTGCGCGTCTTGTGCATTGTGTTCTGGGTCATCCGATATTGTCCGGACACGCCAACACTGCCACCGCCGCCGCCGCCGCCGCCGTCACCGCGACCACTATTTGGGGCTATATTACGGTGGTCCTAAGTGTAACGACGGCACACGCGAAATGTGATTTTCAAAAAACGAAACAACCGCAACGGCTACTAGCGCGTATTATTTACAATACGTCGAATATATCGCGTACTAATAAAGTAAGGTGTTCGTCAACGGGGTGTTCTTTTCGTTTACGTAACATTGGGAGAGCTTAGTCCGAGTCCCCGGGGCTGAAATGAGGGAAGGTTAGGAGTTCACTAATTTTCTCCGTGTCGATAAAAAACTTTGGTCGAATGGTCGATTATTTAGATTACATTTCCATTCGGTTTAATGATTCATATTTTATAATTAAAAGCACGAATAATGTGTAAAATGAGATTAGAGACGTATGTAGGATCCTTATATTGATGTTACCAAACGCTGTGTATGGAGTATAAAACTGTACGAACAATACTACAGTAAATGGTCCGCAGCCTTGGAATTTCATTATAAACGAATTAAAATGGTTCGAGACGTTTATTGACGTTCGAATCGATATAGACAGACCTGCAACGCGTTTTAAAGAAAACGATTTTCGCCGTTTGAAATTTCGATTTTTCGAAACTGTTACAAATATAAATAATTTTATAACGTTCGCGAAATGTCGCGACCCGAATTTAATACTAAATTGGAACGTACGTTTCTTTCGAACACGCTAAGAAAAATGTACGCTGTAATTTTATATTTCGAATAGTGTACGACTTTTAAGCATATTTAAAAGGCGACTGTTAAATATTGAAACGGCAGAAAATCCTAAAATATTCGTAGTTGTAAAAACATGGGATGAAAATAAACCGAATATACGAATCATTCTTTCTACGGACGTATTTCGCAAGTATTTCAAATTAAACGTCAATATTGTATGAAAAAGGTAACTATTATTAAAACATATTAATATCGTATGATTCGACTTTTCTCTCAGTGGTATTACTTTTAGCGAACGCCTTTGATTTATGTTTACTTTTATCACAGCTTCCTCAACGCTTAAAGTTTTCCACTACAAAACCGCCGTATTGTGAGTTTCGCCTTAATTATACCTATAATGTTACGTATTTTCTTTGAGGTGTCGAATAAAAATCATCCTCGATATATCCCGCGCAATTCAAATTTTCAAATTCGCGTAATTTCATAAAAGCATTTTATTTTTCAAATTGCTTTGAGCGTATCTCCATTACAATATGGTACGTTAATTTACGTTAATAATAGTTTGTAATTTATAATAAAAGAAAGCGACAGTAATTTAACCAAGTAGGTATATACATTTTATGTTTTATTTTACCAATTTATATATTTGAAGCTAGTCGTTTATAATTTTTCGCTAAACACAGAACGGTACGCTTCGAAATGTTTTCCGTTCGTTCCACTAAATGTATTTATGTAGACTTTGAAACATTATCGAATTATTAACTACACATACAACAACTCGTCAGAAACGATTATCGTGGCCATATTTTCAGGCGCTTACGCACATAAACGATGTGTAATGGGAGGAACTCAAAAAAGGAGAAAAAATTAATCTTGCGTCTATAATAGATGTCTGTGATAGTGATGTGTTTGGTTTAGAGCTCGCGTGTCCTCGCAGATATGTGAACATATATATATATACATATACACCGTGACTGTATCTGTGGTTAATTATTATCCATTAGTAACGTGATCTTCATCCGTGTGACGTTTAGAAAGTAACCAGGATACTTAAACTGATCCTATACAGATTACACGTCATAAAAAAAAATAATAACAAAATACGTCTGGTTATTAATTACGATAGGTACGCGTGGTACATGTAATTAATCGAAGAGACAGGACGGTAGTCGAGACACTGTTTCAGATGATGTTGAGCCCTATTGAACTTTTACTATTCTCTTGGTCTGTTAGGACTTAATATACAACTTTTTTTTGTATAGTAATTTTTCACAAAGTATTTTCAATTTTTATCTTTAAACTATAACATTTCATACAACCGTTAGTAACTTATATTCGGGTAATAGACAGCTACTAGTGAACGACATAATATACTTGTAGAGCGATGAATTTTTAATTCTCAAAATATTTCGATTATTTATTTAGTAATTTTGTTTTTTTGTTTGGCTTTTAAACGCCTAAATGTATGTACGTAGAATATTTGTCAATTTTTTCTACTAATAGTATAATACAATTTCCGATTTTAAAACCTAAAATTGTCAGACAAATACTATTTTTATTAAGACTGCGAATTCCAGAACAGTTTATTAAATGAACGATACAAATAAGTAGTAATTTACGTATTGATACACGATAAAACAAATCGTTTAATAGTGACGTTATTTCAAAGAATAAAAACGTTTTTTTTTTATTGTTCGGTGATATAGAAATACGTCGAAGTCGTTCGGTATTTAAATTTGACTATTTGTTTTTTTTCTTTTTATAGGAAACCGCTGACGGAAGAGAGTCATTCCCCGTCGGTAAATGCCAGGTAGGTGTATTTTAAACACACACACGCATGTATATTGTACATCAGGAATATAAGAAACGATGTTACGTCGGAATCCAGCAAACGAGATATTATATAGGTGTTTCGATAGATAGTTTTCCTGGTGTACAAATCAATTATTATCAGGAGGTACCAAAATGTCCGGTTTGACTGCTAAAATGTATTGCCCACTAACTAATAACGTGTAGACGAACATTAATACAAATATGCGTTTAATTTCGTGCGCGCGCGCCCGTGTATACGTATTACACGTCTGGACGTATACTGGTTTCGTAAGGATAATCCATAGCCATTTGTGCTGTCGTGGACTTTGGAGGCTAACGCAATAAGCCCGAGAAACGCCTACGACCGGAGATGATAATAATTAATTATAAAAAAATAAAAAATAACGCCGGTCAACGGACTCTTAACTAAGAAGACAATTTAATATATTATTATCGTACAAATAATAATGAATCATTCGCGCCATACGTTAAGGACTGTTCGAAACTCAATACTATACATCGGTATTTTATGGCCGAATCACGTTTTTAATAAAACTATAATGTTGTCGGTAACGTTAAAATAAACGATACTACTTTACGTTCGGTGTTTTGATAAACCGACATTTGTATAATACGTAAAAACTATATCGACTTAAAATTTCTCGATAAATCCACCGTTTTACCGTGATCGTTAAAAAACTAACGATTATGTTAAACGATTTCTCTCTATCTATATATAGATTATATCTAGAGTTCTCCACTATCACTCCGGTAATAATAATATTACGTTTATTAAATTGGAACTTATCTTACTATAATAATAATAACGTGTTCCGAAAATAATTTACGAATACATTTTACTTACTACGTGAAATAACTATATATACATTGACGAATAAATTCTTAGTAGGTACGTTTAACGAAAACTGTATACGGTCGATTTCTTATAATTTTTTCGCGGCCAGTGGACTTAATATACGACATTTGCTCGCTTTTGGAACGTTTTATTAGAACAATATTGCTTATGCTACACAACGCGTGCGCACACACGCACACGAATCCATAAATACGTCATTTACCGACATCGTATTACTATTCGATTTTTGTTTCCCATCGTTGTTTATCTACACAGAAGCAACAAAAACAATCAATTTTCCAAGGATATGCGCTATACATAAACAGCGAGATCCGTAAACTGTAGTTTATTGAAATATGGCATTGTTCCGGACAAGTGCCGCCAGTTAGGTTCGCTTCACGGCCGATTTCAGTATGCACACAAGCGCTAATGGAAAATATTCATTTTTTTTTTGTACGTCTCTCTCCCTCTCTCTTATTTCATTGTTAAGACCAATACTAGGGATGTCTTAATTTTATCGGTGGAAATTTCACGCACGAGGCCCTCAATGTAGTCCGTCCGTTGACCATAAACGATTCTCTTCGCTGGCATGTACACGAAGAGTGCTCAAATATTTGAACAGAACATTGTTATCCAACTGCACCGAATCGAAATGAAAACGAGTTTAGGATAATTGACAATATCGTGTGGAAATTGTTTCGAACTGTTAACGCTCGTTTAAAATACCTATTTATAATTATAAAAAAAAAACCATCATCGGTCAATTCGTTATCGAACTCGTAAATGGTGTCGCGTTTGATTTAACATTGACAATGCGTTTTAAAGACGACCAGCCGATTATTCGAATCACCTTAATCTAATTAATTTTTATAACCCTTCATTTTAACGAGCTTGTCAGCCCATTGAGAACCATCGGTGCCGCCATAACTCTCGTAGGAGAAAATATCGAAAACAATATTCAGCTCCAAGTCCGTCAGATTTTGGACAGCTACATCTATCCGTCACTTCCTGGATCGTCCTCGTGGATTTTATTCCGTCCATTTTCTTTACCGCTTCGTCCTTCGATAGCTTTCTATCGGCTCTCTAACAAACGTGCCCGAACCGTTCTAAGGCGTACCTATCTTTCCGCGATAAAATAGTCAAACGCCGTCAAAAAAAGTTTTGAATATATATTTATATTTATTAATAACGACTTCAACTGGGCGATTTTCAGTCGTTTCCAATATGTTTTTAATATCGTTATTTTAAAATATCGGGCGTGTTCGATTTAATGTGTTCGGTGACGAGAACGCGGACAGATAAACGCGTTATACAATAAAAGATGCGATCGACTGTAGCCTAGTTTTCGCTATTTTATTTGCTCGTTCACCTTCCGTTGATCGGGTTTTTCGTTCGCCATAGAGCATTACGAGCGTACCATTGTTTCATCGGTTATTATTTGTTTTCCTCCTGCCCGTCGCCACCTCGCTATGTCAAAAAACGTTAACAGTTCCAGTCGAACCGGTTTCTTAAGGGCACACTGTTCAATCACGATCGAGCCATTAATACATCTCGGCCGTATCGGGGTTAAGAAATACAAAATAATAATAATAATAATAATAATAATAAGAAGAAGAAGAATATTACGATAAAACCATTAATTGACAAATAACATCCCGTGTGGTTTTCGTTTTCGTATTTTATAATACGAAGCGCGAGCAGACGGAGTCTGTCGGGTGATTATTAACGCTCCGCGCATCGGAGCCCGAGGTAATCGATTCTCGACGATTCAAACGTAATAAATCCGCCGTGGAAAATTGATACGATTTTAATCATCTCTTCGCGTAGTAAACCAAATATAATGAATACATCCGATGTAATAAGTGACTAGATCGCCGTTAAAAAAAACGTACGAGATAATAATAATACTAAAATAACGTTCGGTGAGAAGAAAATAATAATTTTTCTCTCGTTGAGATTTTTTAGGTTGTCGAAGAGTTTACGACAATCGTGAAAAATGCTAAACTGCGTTATGACCAATTTCTTCCTATATATATATATTTAATTTGTCCAATTTTCATTTCGTCCGCCGTAAAAAGTACACTTCAAATTTTATAGTAACAAAACTGTATACATAAATTAAGAGCATGGAAATTTACGCGATTTACACAAAAATATCACTGGTAATAATAGATAACTCATTTCCTTGCGTGTAAAATAAATTTAATATTTTTCCGTCGATGACGGAGTATTATATTCGTTCAATGTATGAAACTCATTGAAAGACGTTTGAATGACGGAAAATTCAATTGACATTCTAATATTACGAAAACTTAACCGGAAACTTCTCTAATAATATATGTTGTTAAATTTGTGTATGTGTGTGTGTGTGTGTGTGTGTGTGTGTGTGTGTGTGTGTGTGTGTGTGTGTG
>JAIPRN010004014.1:0-11718 GCA_025469175.1 Geopemphigus sp. TES_GeoC_2020 | reverse complement strand
GCCATCTATGATTAATATTATCCTATTCATATTTATGCGCATATTAATTTGGAAATAAATAAATAAAAACCTTTTTTTATGCACAGATCAATTAGCTTATAAGCCTTTTATGGTGCAGGTGATTAGTTAAAGGTTATTCGGTTATTGTTTTTTTCTTCTGTGAAAGTTATTTTTATTTAATTTATATGAATTTTGAAATCTGGTTAATATCTATCAATAGTTAAATATATATTGGAACACTGTTATTTTCTCTTTCTATCTTTTTCTAATAGACTCATATTGTATACAAGACATTTAATATCCTTTTTATAAAACAATGTGTTTTAATCAGATTTAACTAAATGTATTTAATTTTTAATAATAAATTATAATATATTATTATAATCTTATATGTATTAATATACAATTCTTATTTATCAGTTTTTTCCATATTATTTAAAGATGTTTGTGAAATATATACAAATTGAGACGACTAATGTGTTTTTGACTTTAATTGATAAAATGAAATTTAATTATTCAAAAACCTTATAAGAACATTTATGTGTAGAAACTAGAAATACTAAATTATTTTATTTTACAAATAATATTAATGTATATGTACAATACGTGCATTTATGGCTTACAGTTAGTAATTGTATGTCAAAAAATCATTAAATATAAGAAAACTAATTTACTTAGAAACATCAAAACATTTCTAAAATGATTGTACATATTTTTAATACATATACATGTATTACATTTTTAGGGGAATATTATCTAGTAAAAATTTGAATCACTAATGCGTCAAACTTGAAATATATTCTACATATATTATTATATTCATATTTTTTAACTAATAAAAATAAATTATTAAGTTTTCACCTAAAAAATTGTAATTCCATAAATACCTCTTCCTTAGTCCTCAACCTCCATTTGGCCCGATCTCTCGTCCTCCACACACACACACACCAGCAATCCTCATATCCTCAATCGTATTCAACCACTTTTTCTTTGGTCTTCTTATTTTTTCAATATTCATTTCCATAACAGTTCTTACTGCATCCGATCTTCTCTCCTCATAACATGACCAAACCATCTAAGTCTATTCTCTCTCATTTTATCCATAATCAACGCTACTCCTATGCTTTCTCTTATATATTAATTTCTTATCTTATCTTCTCTTGTTACCTCACTTATCCATTTAAGCATTCTCATCTTGGCTACGCTCATTCTCTGCTCTATTTTTATGTCCATCGTTTAACACTGAACCATACAACATAGCTGGTCTCACTACACTCTTATAGAACTTACCTTTCAGCCTCATTGAAATTATCTTATCGTACAAGACACCAGATGCTTCTCTCCATTTGATCCACCCACATCTAATTCGATGCTTCACATTCTTGTCAAACCCCCCCTGTTCTTTTGTACAAAGGACCCTAAATACTTCAAACATTCACCCTCCTTTATCTCGTCCCCATCTATTATCATTCCACTTCTCATTTCATCTACTTGTTCCTTTTCCACAAATTTATACTCTGTACTGTCTTACTTCTATTAATCTTTAATCCCTTCTTTTCCAGAGCTAATCTCCACACGTTGATTCTGATTAACTTCCTCCCTACCAACACAATATCATCCGCAAACAACATACACCATGGTACCTCCCCCTGAATCTCCTTTATTACCGCATCCATTACTACCGAGAACAGGTAAGGGCTTAAAGCCAATCCCTGGTGTGTACCTACTTTTACTGTAAAACCTTCTATTTCTCCACATACACTTTTAACACTGGTACATGTTTCTTCATGCTTATACTCTACTACATTAATATATGTTTTTGGTACTCCTTTCCTCCTAAACACCCATTTTAAAACCTCTCTCGGCACCCTATCATACTCTCTCTAAGTCTATAAATACCATACAAAGATTTTTCTTCGTATACTTTTCCACAAGCTCTCACACAAAATAGTGGTTCCATAGTTATCTTCCTTGGCATAAAACCAAATTGATTTTTGGTCACTAATGTCTTTTCTTATTCTCATATCTAGGACCTTTTTCCAAATCTTCATACTAATTCCAAAAACACCACATTTATAAATAATTTTTTTTTATCTAATCAATTATTTGAATATATTTTATACAAAATGATTTAAAAATATAATTGTCTTAATTGTTCCTAATATAGAATATAATTATATAATTTAAAAAAATAAATTGTCAAAAGTGCATGATCTAGCTTTTCAATAAATTGTACTTATGCTCTATAAATAACATAGTGAACTCAATTATCAAATACCATTTTGAAAATTGTATTATTATTTAACTTTTTTTGTTTTACAAGATGAAATAATTTTGTAACGTGTAATGATTAGTTCATTTATTATTGTGTTAATTTCCACATGTTATTGTGGAAATTAACATTTTAAATTATTTTTGTTAACAATATTATTATCACTTCTAAAATTAAACAAATTTGTTTAGGTTTTAAATAATTGGGAAAAAGAATTTAAAGATTATAAAACAATTTTAGTTATTAATTTTCTTAAAAAATTTAAATAAATACATAACTTTTTTTAGTCAGCAATTAGAACAATTTAGGGGTTTCAACCCTAAAAATATTTAAAATTTAAAATTTGTTAATGATTGTTTTTACTGAAGTTTTTGTTTTTGTAATTTGCGTATAACAAATAGTAATAAATAATCCTCTTTAATGTTGTATACATGTTAAGTTTTAAGTGAATATTACACTTAGTAGTATAGAAGATATTGATGTTGGAAAGATAAATGCATACTGATTTGCAAAGATTAAAGTTTCTTGTGGCGTGTGAAAAATGTATATAAATCTAAACTTAATCTAAACAGCTAGATGTTAGTTAAAAATGTAATATCGAAGTGAAACAACAAATTATTAAACCCAGAATAATGAAAAATTAGTACCTACTATACCTATATTACACTGATACATACTAATTAATTATACTAATTATAAGGGCAAATTGATGACTGCATTTCATTTTAGTTCTAGGTAATATTTTATATATGTATATTTCATAGAATATTTGTAATTTTTGAAAAATAAAACAGTAAGTTGATATCTTGAAAAGAATTCTTTAGTTATAATTAATAAAAACATTTGTTAAATTAAATTGTATAAAAAAAATTTCTCTGTAGTTTATGGAATGACTAGTATTATATACCATACCAATATTTTCATTGTTAGTTTAATTATTATAGCATGTAATATATTTACTATTCACACATTCGTAAATTTAAAATAATTGTAAAGAATAAATGGCCGAATATTAAGAAGTGTTTACTGCCAATTTTTTTCTAAAATTTTAATTAACAAAACTACTATTTTGAAAGTAAAAATATAGGAAGCGCTGTTATTACGGAGCAATGCTTAAAAATGATTTTAAAATAAAAACCAAAATTATTGCGATAGACTTTGCAAACCAGGGGTATTCAATCTTTTGAGAAAACTGCGCCATATTAAGTGAGTAGAAGTTGTCACGGGCTGTATACATTTTTTATTATAATACTTTTTATTTATAATTACGAAGAAAAATATATAAAATAATTGACAAAGGGGCCATATCAATATAAACTGAAGCCTGTGAATTGGACACCCAGCTGAATGTGATAAATTATTTTTTATTATTAAACCAATTTTGTGTGTATAAAATGATCTATTTAATGTGCCAAGTTTACTTTTGGAGCAACTGTGTGTTTGGTTTTTGTGAAATAAATGTTTTTCTATATAGTCATATATATATACACGCACATACACCCATAAATTTAACGTTATTTTAAATATATATTTAGAGTATAAAACTCAACAATGTATACAATAGTAGCTAAATGTAGCGTGTTAGTTTAAATAATTATTTATAGTAGTTTCTTTGAGTTCCTCTACTGTGTGAATGTATGAAAGGGGAAATCCATAAATAAAATTTTAACTGTACTGGGTAGTAAATAACAAAAATTTTAAGCGCTAAAAACGTTTATCGAATGTAATATTGTAAAATAATATGATTATCGATACAATTTCCTTATAGTATTAGATTATTTAAAAAATATCTATAGAACGATGTCATTGTTTAAATATTATAGCGGTTAAATTTAAAACTTAAACAAAACGAATCACGGATTATGTCACAAATAATATTATATTTGATTGTTGATGAAATGGTATCAGTAAGAGCAGTTAAAATTCAAATATTTTTGTATATGGAATATAATAAACGGATTACAGAGTAACAGTCGTACATTTTAAGTCTGATTGAGTGAAAGGAGTGAATTAAAATTGAAAAAAACTTTAATAAAATCTCTCGTTAAAATCACTGCGTAATATTTCTAACAGTTAAACACAATATATTTATTAAATCGTTTTTTTTTTTTTACTTGTCGATTTACGTAAGTGTTTTAATTATATTTCAAAAATGTTTAATGTATTCGTTTCAATTTTACTTATTCAGTAGACAACTAGACTGCAAAACGTTACACAACATGAAGTGCTATTTTATTACAATTTTGTCAAATTATACGTTTATTCAACTAAACAAAGTAGTCAGGTTTTTGTAACTACAGTTTAAAAATGGTAAAATCACTTGTAAAAAAACAGGAAACAAATATGGTACAAAAACTTATCTACCACAATAATAAGGCGACGATACTACTTATATTTTTTATAGTATGGTCTAGGGTGGTGCTCTAAACAATCAATAAGGACCATTAGTTACACAAACATGTAATGTTAATAATGTAATGGAATACTGAATCACAAAACAATTTAATTGGCTCAAAATAACTTTGATATGCGCATGACATTATAAATATATGTATATATTTATATTAGCATAAATCTTCACATGATTTTTATTGACGAAATATAAGTTGACGCATATTTCAATATGCGTTGATAAATCTGTCACCAGCCCTTCTTTGTTCAATTTATCCGCGTATACATTTTTCTTTTTCTTGAGATGAAGAATCGAACGTTTATTGCTCAATGTAGAACTAATCGGCAATGTAAAATATGCTATTAGGAAT
This sequence comes from Geopemphigus sp. TES_GeoC_2020, assembly GCA_025469175.1. Classification (NCBI taxonomy): domain Eukaryota; kingdom Metazoa; phylum Arthropoda; class Insecta; order Hemiptera; family Aphididae; genus Geopemphigus; species Geopemphigus sp. TES_GeoC_2020. Next base: position 6,684 of record JAIPRN010004014.1, on the reverse strand, counting down.
GAATATTAAATTGTTAGCGAATATAGTTAATGATGCCCAATGTAGTAAGATTACTAATTTGAGAAGTAATGTTATTGATAGAACATAATCATTGGCAATATTTTGAAATTTTATATGAAAAAAGATTATTACCAATCAAACATAATTTGTCAACATTGAATAGTAAACTGATTTTATTATTATTATCGCTATAGACAATATAAATAAATAATGTACCAAGTTTACAAGTACTTTTGTAGTCAACGTAATAAAAATTAACGTTTAAGTTTCTGTTCGTATTTTATACGTAAATAAAAAACATTATTAGTGATATAAAGCAACCACAAGTCCCCCTCTCAACAAATATATCTATCCACTAACTTATGTGAATATGGTTTCTGAAAATGAACAATTAATAAAAAAAAAAAGTTAAAGACAATATTTTCATTGGCATTGTATGCAATTTATTTTTGTAAAGGTATAAACATACCTTTATATAAACATAAGGATCAAGATTTACATAAAATATAAATATTATATTTATAAGGAAAACATCGTTCGTATGCTTATCCGTTTGCTATTATAATGACATTATTGGGCCTAATATTTTTACAGCATAAATGACTCTGTACTAAAGTTAATAGCGTTGTATACAAACGAGTTGTTTATTGGTTTGTATTGTCCAGTGATCAGTTTTATTATCTCGTGTGACACACAACCACCTGAAAAATTGTTCGGTACAAAATATACAGTTAGGTTTAAATATTGACGCAAAAAACTTTGAATCGTACCAACAAATGACGATACACTGTGCAATTCAGACTTCCCATAGCGACAATATTCATGTATACAGTCTTCTTTTGTCGATGACATACAACCCAATTCGTTTAACAATTTAGATATGCAAGACTAAACATTTAATCAAAAATTGTAACATTAACGATAAAAAGTATTACTAAAATATCAGTACCTTTAATTTAGGGATATCAGGTTCTACTTGTTCGTCTATTTCACCGGGATATGTATAATATTCCGAATAAAACCTTTCGATACCGCGTAATATAATATAATGTTCAATCAGACTGTCAGGATCTTCAAGACTTTGAACTAACCGTAGTATACATTTATATACATAAATTATTACAATCAACAATAACAATACAAAGATTAATATAACAATAAACTTACATAACTCGTTATCAACACTTCCTTTACATTCATACTCGTCAGCTATTCGTGTACCTCGAATAACGCATAATTCAGACACGTGTTTACAAAATATTTTAACATTATGTTCTGTAATTGTGTCATCGGGCAAATTGATATCCTGAAGAAGTTGTTGAACACGGTTGTAGACTATTTCTGCATCTTTGGTAGCCTGCTCATGATACCTGAAAACATACTGGTTTTGCTTACAACATTCATAGACAATTATGTATCAGTCAACCACGAAAAACTTACAACTGTTGCAAACTAATGTACTTGTATGTATCAGCTACCATGTCAGGTAATGTTCCACGAATTGGAAGTTTGCCACATCCTTCTTTATCCACAAAATCGTTTAATGCTCTAACCATTATCCAGAACGGTCGACTCTAAATTAGTTTGTAATTAATGCATTTCAGTTTTGGTTTTTCTATAATTCAATTACCCACGTTTGATGTTAAATTCATTGACTTTTCATCTTTGAGAATACATTGTATATCGGCTGGCAATACTGTTCGATTATATGCAAAATTAACCGATCTAATTGCTTCTTCAAAATTCTCTTCATGATAAAAAGTACCATTATCATGTTTTCTTATACCTAATATTCAAACATTAAAGTATAGTTTCTTAAATCTAAAAAAATCTATTTTATTTATTATATTCAATGGAAACTCGAGGATTTAAAAATAATCTATATTATATTTCAAAACAGTAGTGGAATCAAGAACATACATCACAAAAGAGGCTTGGCTTTAATTTATACAATTTGAACCATTGCGCTTAACTTTTTTTTATAAAACTAAAAACCAAAAATATAAAATTATTAATAATTATCTAATAATTGTATTTAGTAGAATTAAATGCAGAATTTTTAGTAGAGTTAATTAAATTAAAAATAAAAACAAATTATATAACTATAACTCTAACTTAAGTATATAAGCCTAATGACCATCACATCATCCTCATCTTTGCCTTTATCCCATCTATTTGGGGTCGGCCACCTTCGTCTTAAACCTCCATTTGGCCCAATCTCCCACATATTCCACACACACACCAGCAATCCTCATATCCTCCTCAATTGTATTCAAAATAGGCCTAATGACCATATTCATTTAATATAAAGAATATTTTTAAGTCCATTTTAAAAATATTTCTTTTACAAGATCCAAAAATAATATTGCAATATATTATTATCTATTAATTATTATAAAATCATTATTATTCCATTGTATATTATATAAAAGAAAATTATACTAACTATTCTTTATGTTATTTCGTATAATCTGTTTTTGTTTATACGTCTCTGGTAGTGCAGTGTTATCACCTATGTCATTATGCCATTTTTCTAAATGCTTATATAATATAACTAAATAAGGAACATGTAAATGATCTGTCAAATCTAGAGCTTCTAAATCATAAGTATCAAAATGTGCCTTAAGCGCTGGAAATGGACAATCTAACCGAAGATCTGGAATTTGATTGTCTGGATGAGTTTTGATCATAGTATGTTCAGCTATCTGGAGTCTCATAGAACCGAAGAATCCATAACTTTGACACACTAAAAGAGGAATATTGTAGGTCCATAGCTTATGTGACAATTCAATTATTTCTCTATTAAAACAATAAAAAATATAATTAACCTATAAATTTGAAAATTTTAGATATTTACTTTTCATGCAGAGATGTAGTGACCACAATGGTAAATGTATTAAACATGCTAGGATTTAGGTTTAATAATTTTAGCAAACATTCATCAATAAAGTGACCTCTTGTGTCTGGGTTTAGTTCACATAAGAGTTGTGAAGCGACTGATCCTCTTTTTTCTCCTATTCTCTCTGCCGTGAGGAAGAAACTATAAAAAAAAATATATAGGAAATTAAAATATTAATTTATATAAAAAAAAATGATTTAGTAACTTACTTTGAACCTACATCCTCTTCTGTCACAATTTCATTGTCAATTATAGTGAATGCTCCAATACCAGGTAAGACCAAAGATTTTAAAATCTCTGTTCCCAATGCAGTAGCATTAATTAGACATACATGAGCTGTTTCTAAATCTTGCTGACCTTCGTCGCCCCATAATCTAAAATAAAAATAATTTTTTGTATAACTAAATTTATATTTTAACAAATTTTATAAATAAGTACGAGTTATTATGCATTTTAACTTTATTGGCCTTGAATCATAAAAATTATTTATTATAATATTTTTAAATGTATTATTTTACTATCAATATTTATTAACATATAGTCAAAATCTAATAAAATGGTAAATAATTTATTGTCAAAATGAAATATGGTTATTATTAGATTTAGTCTATGACATTCAAGGTCCAGTCAAACAGAAAACGGACTGTCCACGCGGCCAGGTCGCCGGTCTGCCGCGGACTATGTACTCTATTAAAATGCATCATTCTGGTTAAACAGACGCAGCCTACCTATACTAGTCCGTCTCTGACAAACAGGTTGTTGTATTTTTTCACAAAGTTCGCAGCGAACTCGAATAAAATGTATACATAATAAAAAAAATATATTATATTATTATCTTAAATATAGATTATATTATGATAATATAGATAATATTATATCACTACTATACTCTAACTATACAATAATAGTAAACTATAATATTATTAGAATCGAAATTCTTAGAAACCTTCAATTAAACTAATAATAGACAATACATTGAATATTCCACACGTATTAGTACTTCTAGAATATCCTCGAACATAAAATATATCAATATAAATAACAACATCGAAATAACTTGTTTTGATACAAGAAACGAAGAAAATATTTAATCTTATGCATAAGCTATAAATTAAAATAAAGTACTTCATATAAAACTGTGCACTGAAGCAGAATATCTGATGAAATGGAACGATTGATTGATCTTGTGCGAGAATGCGTTTATTTATATAATACAAGTCATCCAAATTATAAAGATACAATTAAAAAAAACATAAAAATGGACAGATATTGCACATAAACTTAATCTAAGAAGATTCTTCTTCGTCAGAAGAACTACTAGACATTTTGTAATATGAAAACAGAAAACGTGAAAAAGTAAAAATAAAATATAACCAGCAGTACACTTTTGTGCAGTTTTCAAACTGCTTTGCTTAAACTTGTCCTCATTCTATTTGACTATCAACAGACCGGCGGACTAGTTCGCAGTAGACTGGTGACCTGTCCACGCAAACAATCTATTTTCTATTTGACCGGACCTTAATTGTATTAATAGTTATAACTATAGTAAAAAGATTATAGAACAAATCTAGTTATACAATAATTAAATTTTGTCGAAAACATTTACCAAAATCTTTAAATATAACGTATGATTTACTGATAATATATCAAAATATTGAGTTCATTAACTAAGCTAAATTTAAACCAAAATATTACTTGTAATAGAAAAATAGAAATATCAATGTTAAATAATAAATATAGTAAGATGTACTTTTCAAAAAATTAACAAAATATACTATTTTACTGATTTGTAAGTAGTTATTTTAATACGACTATTTGGGTGTTATATAAAGTGGTAGTAAAAAACACAATTGGAACAAAATTAAGGTTTTAAAGTCCATTTAACTTGTTTTAGAACCGATAAAATAACTAAATTTTACAAACGTATTTGTTGATTACATTTGATAATTATTTAGTTTTTAAAATACGATGAACAAATAATATTAATCACCTAAGTTGTCGGTCATATTTCCGACTACGTTCAGATTGTTCCGGCGATTTAGGAGACGGTACTGCCATCCTTAATATTAAAAAAAATATTCAAATACGATTAATTTTTTGATATTAAATAAAAATTACTAAAGTAGTTTTAAAATTAAATAACATTCAACATAAATACACGAAGTTGTTAAAAATATTAAGGTAATTGGGCATTCATACAGTAAAAACTCAACAAATATCAAGAGTAATAATGCTTTGATAATTATTTTTGTAGTATATTCAAAGCCGTGAGTTTTATCAATTTGAGTAACCATATTTCTTATCATATTATTATCAAGGGCTCAGAAAATAAAGACCAATGATATATTTTTATCGGTATTCTGCGTGTTTGGCAACGATTTTATTTCAAATTCATCAATAATACGCGAACTGTAGACGATCGTACTTAATTGGGGTCACGAAATCAAAACTAAATTTATAATTATTATTTAGATAATATTGCCAAAAATGTAGAACAACGGTAAAATTAGGGAATGCTCGACGTTTTTTAAAACATAATAATTGTATTGCCTTGGTAACGTCGATTGTTCGTTTATTTTGTAACACAAATGAATAATATAAATAATATGAATAATGTAAATACGTACGCTGTACACTAATAGAATAAAAAATTTAATTTTTTTGCACTGTAGAAAAATAAATGGCAATCATTTTAAGGAATATAAAAATTAAACAATAACGATGTCGTTTGAAAAGACCGTTTTTAGAGCTAATTAAAACAAAACAACCACAAATACTTGGTAGATACACTTTTAGTAGTACTTTGTGATTTCTTTCACTCGTAGCTTTATTTAGCTTGCAGGAAGTAATATGGGAAATGTTTACAAATTACGCGCAGGAATGTTCTGTTCTTCTAATTACACTATGTGGGTTTGTCCCCATTTTATGTATCGAACAAATTAATGCGACACTTAAATTTTCCGTTAAAGTTTCCTTCTCCCATATTTAATTTATAAATGTACAATTATTCTCTAGTACAAAATTATCAGGATATTTTTCTTTATGATTCTATCTACTCTCGGCCATTTACGGTCTTCCAATCTCATAATCTGTTCAATTACACGTTTAGGACGGAATTAAAACAAGGATCGTTGTTAGGTTCATTATGTACATAAGTATGTAAACATTACTAATAGATTTTATCATTTAATGATACCACTGTAAGTAAAATAGCTCAAATAAATAAATCATGATATTTTTTAAGATATGTTTTAAGACTATCATATTTATTTAACACGAGCATTTCATCGTAGCAACAGTTTTGGTTGTATAATTATAATATACGCGGTGTTATATATTTTTTGTAATATTTAATACATTTAATTAAAAATTATTCGTACTTCACTATATTACTCTAAGGTCGTTGAAAATTTTGAAATCCATTTTTATTCGTTATTTTATTTACAACAATAATAACAATAACACGATTAGTTCATTATATTCCATTAATTTATAAGATAATGTTCATTAATTTTTATTTTGGTATAATATAACGTTAGGTCGGGTGGTAATAAACGGTAACCCGGTACAAAACATCGTTATAACGAAACGACATTCTTACATCCGACAAACGTTTATCGTATCTGTTGACATTTCTTAATGATCATGGCGTAACCTTAAGGCCGGTCCAGACGCTCCGTTTTGAACAACGTTTTGTCTCCGCAGTTCAAAACGTTGCAGACAAAACGTTGCGTGTGGACCGGAAAACTGCGCAGTTTTGAGTCCGTCGGGAGGACTGCACAGTT
>JAIPRN010004013.1:0-17554 GCA_025469175.1 Geopemphigus sp. TES_GeoC_2020 | reverse complement strand
GACCAAACACTATTCGCCCCCCCCCCCCCGACGGACGACGGTGACGGTACGTCGACGAGCCACGATTCGTTCGAATACCGCCCGAGACACCGTCCACCCGGCACGCGTCGTATGATAATAGTGACGATAGTCACCGGAACGTTGGCGCGCTTCTCGGCATTGTGCGCGTGTGTAGAACGCACACGTACGGCGGCCGAACCGTTCGCCGGATTTGTCCGCGCGTTTCTATCGATTACGTTTTCCCGTCACACTATTGAAAATTACACGCTCGCGCCCGTGCGTAATCATCGTGTGTATAACCTCGGCGAGGTCCGACGACGTAACGCGTGTACGTCGTGTAAAAATGTAATAACCGACGACGGCGCGTTAGTGTTACGAAAATCGAGTAGGCCCGGCACGCGCCCGAATACGGGGAAACCGTTCGAACCGCGCCGTTTCCTCGGAAACGATATGAACCGTCAGGTCCGTTTTCCGGCGCCGGTACAAAGCCGTGTGATTTGTCCTACGGCGTTCCGCCGGCAAACGGGCCCGACGGAATGGATACGTTTCGACTGAAAACCGTCGAAACGCGGAACGCGTACCGGGACCACGGAACGGCGTCGACGTACACGAGCGGCGGTGGTGACATTTTCGCGGTCGGGGAACGGAATTCGCGCGCCGGTGTCGATTGTTGTCGACGACGCGTACTCGAATATTGCCCGCCGAGCGCGTTTAAAAAGGCCCAGGGCGTGTCGTGGTTTTCCGGCGAATACACGCGAACCGAATTGTACGCGCGCGTCTAGTACGAGCCGAAATACGATTTTATCGTGCGGAAACCGAACGGTTTGGACACGCGGTACACTCGTGAAAGCGGTCGCTCGAATCGAAAGGAAACGACACGCGAAACACTCGCGGTACCGGCGGCGCGTACTCGGTCGACGTTCGGAAAATGAAAAACACCGCCGTGGACGCGGACGAGGTGAGCCCACCCGACGTAGACGGGAGAAATGCCCGCGACGGCCGCGTAATAATTATTGTCCCGCGGCCGGTTCGGAAAACGATCGGACGGTAATAAATCGAGGGGTTTCGGGTTTGGCCGGCGACGTACGTGTAACAGGCCCTGCTGTCGATTTATTCGTGCGGGCTAGGAACGGTCGGACGAGTAAAGCCTATTTGATCCCGCAGCGGCCAGCCGATTATTACGACACGGCGCGCGGTACGTTTCACTATTTGGAAATAAGGAAAACGCGTAATAGTTCCCCCCCGCCGATACGTTCGGAAGAATTTGGTTTTTAATTACGGCGCTCGGCGATATTATAATAATAATAATAATACGATGCCGAGAGCGCGCGCGTAACGAGACAATTAAAAGAAAAGAGCCCGTTCACCGTCGGGCGTCCCGCGTGTCGACGGGACACCCGACGAGAACACGAACGACGAACCGCCTGGCAAGTACGCACAGTCCACCGCCCCTCACCGCCCGCCCACCAACCGTCGTCGAATCGTGTTTAACACGCGTTATACAGGGCGATCGTGGTCCTACGATAAAGCGGCGACGCCTTAAGCGAATTTCCATTAATTTCTTAAAATTAAGGCTTTTGAATTCTCGCGATAGTACGCCACCGAAACGAACGCGGATTATATTTTGTCGACGTTCGTCCGCTCGTAGCACGCTTTTTCACGGCTACCGGACGGTTAGAATAGACTGCGAATAAACGAACTTCGTTATTCGACGTTATCCTATCCCCCCCCGCCCCGTTCGTAAACAATTCGTTATCGAAATCGCGTATAGGTCGCGGTTCTAGTTTTTAGAAAGTCGGCCTTTTCGGCACCCATTCGCGACGGTACGCGTCGTCGTCGCCTTAATCGTTTATTTTCGATTACGCGCCGGCGATGGGCACGGATTTCGGTCGTACGCGCGTATATTCGTTCACTCGTTGTACCATAAAAACCGTTTAGGTCGTAAACGCGTAGGCTAGTTTCGAAATTATATTCCCACTGTCGCGTATATACCTCGTAAACTTCACTGAACGCTTATTACGCGGCGAGTACGTTTTTGGAAATTGCCTATACCGACCACCGTAACTTCTCGCGAAAAATGTATTCTTCGAGAATTCATAATGACAATCGTACGGGTGGACATGAAAATTCGATTAAATCGAATTTCGCGAACGAAAGAAGCCACGGGTTAGGTTTAACGTCCTAAAAATTATCCGTTGCTTCCCGTTCTTTCGGGAAAAAAAATCGAAGTTTCGAAATTCTATTTCGATCCGACGGTAAAACGCGTCGTCTATAATCGGATGAAATTCGAACGCCCGTAAACTATTAACGTCGATGGCGACACATTTCGCTCGTCGACGTTTTAAATCGTTCGCAATTTCGCGGTAGGTCGAACGTAACCGTAGTTAGGAGGGACGTACGTTGTTTTTTTATCGGAGTAGGAATACCGTACGGCCGACGACGCACTATCGTATACCGAAGTATCGGTTGTTTAAGTTGAGAGCAACGCCGTTCTCGAGGTTAGTAACAGTCCGATTGAAATACGTTGTTCCGTCCGTCCCCCAACGGCCGAGTTAACGATTGAAATGGCGTGTTCGATAGGCGTTGCGACGTATACGATTAAGAAGGGACGACGGAGACGACAATGAATAGAGCGCGGAAAACGTTTCAGCGAACGACAAAACGAAAATACGTTTTTCGGGAGACGACCGTAGGTCACGTGGCTCGTGACAAGAACGCGGAAACACGAAACGGGGCGCGTTCGATAGTTTGCGTAACCGATGCTCAGCCGCGCGTTTCAATTTCGTGATTTTTTTTTTTTGATTATACGAGTACAATTTCGTCGATCCTATTCACGTTTGTCAAAACGGAACGTTATCGAACACCGTACAAGAATCAAATAAATTATAGTTCCTAATCGTGTTTAATCGTTTATTTTAAATATATATTTTCGTCGTAGGCAAGCGTTCGTAACACGGTGACGGTGATAAAAAACGACGACGCGTCATGGACCGACCGGTAATTTTACGGCGGATCACGGCGCGAGCACGCGTCTCGTAGGAACGAAAACGATCGTTAAATCGTGAACGTCCGACCGGATCGACACGTAACGAAACGCGTACGCGGTTTTTCACGTCTCGACGTCGAACCACTCGGCGACCGGTCCGATGGACCCGGCGCGTAAATCACACGAAAGGAACGGTAATCCGTCTGCATTCTCTTAACCGTGGTATACGGTTAAGCCGCGCCGGTCCGGAGGTGCCGAAAAGAGCGATCGCACCTAACCGCCACGTGCCGAGTAAATACGACACCGGGCCGTCGTCGTGTCGACATCGTAATCCGTTGCGGCGTGTCCGTCGCCAAGGGGCCGGCAAATGCCTGGCGTTGTCACCTAACGAGCGACGACAATTATATATATATATAAATACTGTTGACACCCGGAGTTCTTTGCCGAGTCGTTTCCGGCGTCCGCCGATACGCGCTTCCCGTTGCGGCGATTATTGGCCCGGACGTTCGTCGAAAACACGTCCCCCGGACGTGCAGCGCGGACAACGAAATCGGACGATCGACTAGCTGCCCGCTCATCGGCGCGAAAACGAACGAATTTCGATTCGGTTCGCGACACTCGGTAAATGCCCGACGCGTTTGTTCGTTCATTACGCAAGTCGAGAGACGACCAAACTAAATATTTCACTTCGTTGGAACGTCACGAGTTTCTTATTATTACGTAAATTTTTTTATCGGGAAAACTCCCCTGTCCTTCCTTGTGTGTCAAATGTTATCGTTTCGCGATCCACTCGCGTACTTCGGGCAAAACAACGCGAATACATTGTTAAAAGGCCCGGACCGTACGACTAAATATCGCCGCGTACGATTGTTTAAGTCGTTCGCGTTCGGAATAACTACGGGATTGTATCCGTAATGTTTTTCGTATTATATTGTAAAAGCGGGCGGTAATATACTTTTCGACGAGACTACCGTCGCGCGATAACGACTGACGAGCGTGGCGGCGAGTCTGTTGATTTAGTTAATTAAAAACCACCCTTTCGCGGTCTCGTTGATTCCGCCTAAGTATAAAAGGGATATATTCGAACGAACGACGTAATAATAAACGTTATTAGTCGTATATTACCTAGAAACGGACTATTGACACGTCCGATCGTACGACGCCGATTGATTAGTTCGATATTAATAGTGCGGGGACCGTTACTTACGAAATTAAACACGCACACGGGGGTGGCCCGACCAACGGACTGGACGGAACGTTCCCCCTTTTAGTTTTCGACAAAACGACGAACACAAATTAATTAATACAGCGACGATTTCCCGAACGTATTTTTTTGGTAATATATTCCATTTTTTTTTCCGAAGGTTTCGTTGATTAATGCGTTAATAAACCCCACATACACACACTTACCTCGAAAATTCGATCTTTCGAAAATCGACAAATTTTTATTCAATCCAAGACTCTCGATCATGATCACACCCGTCTCATTTTCAATACATACACCCCCCGTCAACCACCAAACTCGTACTCAAACCTTACCCGTCAACTTGGGCAGAGAAAATTACTAATCGCTAGACAATTCCTTCGCTTCCATCCGCTAACGGAGGCACGAGCCTGGTATGGTAAACGGCATCCCTCAATAAAGCAAAACACGCCTACGATCGATTTCCCGTATCGTGTAAACGTAATCTTCCCTAATCTCTTCCGTCTTACGACGTACAAAAATCGATAAATCCCCGCGACAATATGTTCGCGCCGCGTTAATCTTTAATTATCGTATTCCCGTTCGTTGTTCGTTACGACATCGCCGACGAACGGTTTCCAAACAACGGTCAACGATTATTCGTTCCGACGTAACGGATAAGAAACGTGCCACGTGCACGGTACAATCGCCGGTCGGGGGAACAACAGCGAAATCACTACGGAACGGTGCCCTCGAATCGAAAACGAAACGTCGGTCGAAACAAAATTGGCGAACGGTTCGCCGTAAAACGGTATCGCTGGAATATTTTTTCAATGGACAGAAACCGGTGGCGAAATATTGGAGAACGCGTAACGAGTACGTCCATGTTGACGCGCTAATTCATTTTCACTAGTAAAATAAAAGGCGCCTATATACGCTCAAGTATATTCGTCGAATACAGTTTTTTAGTACATACGCGTACTCGCGTAATTTCGAAATAATGAAGCGTACTCTACACGCTCGTTTCGACATTACGGAGAACGGAAATTGAAAAGAATTCCTCTCGACCCCCCCCAAAAAAACACACACACACACACACACGTACGAACAAACACACCGTAAACGCGTTTGCGTAAAAGAGCCACGCGCGAGAATGTTATACACGACGCACAACGGCGTCCCATTGATTCGCGCTGACACAAACACACACGGCCGATCGTCGAGGCCTAGTGGCAGTGAGCGCGCGTCGTTAACGACGCGCAATAAACAAAAAACCGTTCTCGAGAAACAGCGGGAACGGACACGCCCGTAAACGAATCGTCGCGTAATTAATAATGTTTTTCGGGAACGAACCGCGTAATGTAACACGGGCGCGCGGGAAGTACGTGTGATTTATGTCGCGATCGTTTTCGCGCCTGTTTTACGGGTCGTCGGCGTCGTCGTGGTCGTCGGCCGTGGAACGGGCGAAGAGAAACCGGGCCGCGTGGTTTCTTTTTGTCCGGGAGGAGAGGGAGAAAAAAATGTAATCACGCCCGCGGTTACTCGAGCCGGGAATTTATATACGGCGGAACGTGTAGCGCGTCGCGGAGAAACGTTCGTTTCGTTTGGTGGCCGTACGACACATTGCGCTGACTCGGTGTTCGTTGTTTCTCGTGCGAGACGACGGGGCGCGATTAATAATTAGTAGCTCGCTTTAGTTTACAACGATTTTACGTAACGCCCGTGACCAATATCGTTACGCAACACCCGGTCAAGCCGACAAGTGTCGCGCGCCTTAAGGTACACGTCGTTTTCGTCGTCCGGACGTTTATCAGGAGTGGCGTTAAATTGGCTTCGTACGTCCAGAGGAACGGGACGAGACCGTTTGCGTCGGTAACGGAAAAAACAACGGAACAACGATAGCCGCTGCTCCTAAGGGATACATTTATCGGTTGGCGGTTTTCCCGGTGACTTTTCGAAAACGTTTTCCCCGTTTCCATAAGAAAAAAAAGATTTTTCGTACGGTGGAAAAGCGAGTTGGACGGTTCGTCGTTCGCGAAACTAGTGGTGTGCACGCGCCGTTGGATTCGAACAGAGGGGCCGCGCGTGTATATAAATACGAACCGTAGTGTAAGCAAATTGTCGAAGGACTAATAGACCGAATAGAGTAAAGAAACGCGAAAACGTTTATCGAATTCCGTAGAAAGACCCCAGGGTGGTGCGCAGCCGTTCACGTTGGTTGTATATTCGCGTAATCGTACGAACGGTCTACGGTTACGAAACGATTTCAATAACGAACGAAAACCGCCGGCGTACGCTATTGAAATCTCGGCGGGTCGAAAACGTCGCCGACTCGTAAAAAAATATCGGCCGGTTACCGCGCAACGATTCGTTTTTTCCCGGACGTTATACGATAATAAATACGGTCGGTAAATCCGACCAGACGATCCGGTACTACTGTATACAGTGTACGGGGCGCGTCGTAAAAATTACGGAATGATTAAACACAAACCGAACGCGCGATCCGTTTCGGTGAATTTACGACCGACGGTATTATAATCCGACGCGAACGAACCGGGCCGACGAAAATACGTACAAACGCTCGAAACGCGCCCGAGGCCGAGGGCAAAGTCGTAGCACTCCCGCCGAATCGAAATTCGTCCGCGGTCCCCCGAAACCGAAATTTCAATTCGCACGTCAATCCCGTTCGCGTGCCCTGCCCCTTGTCACGAAAACTACGTTTGTGAGCCGATGTTCCGGCAGACGTTACATACACGGGCCGTGAACGCCTCGGAAATCGCCATCACGAACTAACTCTGTTGGCGGCGGTTTATACGTAAAAAGGAGACGCGCGAAAACCCAAACAGGCGAAACCCTGGACCGGGGGGGGGGCGTTCGCGACAAGCCGACGTAAAAGCATCGTTATCGCTCGTTTATAAAACAAACGTCGATCGACCGATCGGAGTGGCCGGGCCAAGTAATTCGTCGCGCTTACTGGACACGGACGACATAGGCGTGACTCGATCGAACACGATCGGAATCCGCGAAATTCACCTCGAGACGATACGAATATTTGGACGTTGCCGGACAAACGAAAACGCGTTGTGAATGTCTTCAGTTACGTATTCCGGCCGGCAGGATGGTTCGTGACGAACAACACCGAAAACGTCGAGTGGACAAATCGAAGCGCACCGACAAATCCGTACCGTCGAACACGAAGAGACGCTTAGGCCCACTTCACTCACCCCCAGAAACATTTCACGGCTGCGTACATATAATAATATAATAATCGTCCTGTCGGTAACCGTTGTACGTACGTACAACTCAACCTAACGAGAAACACGTAACGGACGATCGTAATTCGTTTTCCTTGTCGACAACGAAACGAGAAACATTCCGCTTGTCAACCCCGTGCGTGCGTACGTGACAGACGTCATTCCGACGAGACAATAGCGCCGTCGGGCGTACCGAGGGTGGAATTTTTTCGAGAACGGCCCCTCGAAAAAGAAAGACGCTCCGGTACGTAAACGTCGTAGCGACACCCTAATCGCTAATTGACTTGTCCCCAAGATGGCCCGACATTGGCGTCGTGTGCCCAACGGGTAGATAAGTTTTCGACGGGCCGACTACGACGTCTCGGCGAGTTTACGAAAACAATTTTCGCGCGTTTCGTTTTCTCTTTTTTTTTGCCGAGTTCTCCGTCCCGCCGACGATTCTAACGCCCAACAACGTCCCTTCGTGTTCACGTATCAGTCGACTAGGGACAGCCGAACAAACAAACAAACAAATAACCGTCGCCGTCCGATACGCCTTTTTTTATCCGTTCGTTTTTCCGAATTCCGCGGCCTAGAAGCGCGGTTACCCCGTCGCGTGTTCGCCGTCCGAAACTCGAAAACCATACGTTTTTAGCGCGTGCGACGGGTACGCAATGATACCGTTTTGAAAACGGCCGATAAATAATCGTCCAACGGTTTAATAACGAACAAAAAAAAAAAAACCAACGCGTTTTCTTTTTCAATCTCGGTGGACGATAATCGCCGGCTCGTGATAAAAACGCTCGCTAATATACGTTTATTGTCCAATGGCAATCGAATTCGGCGGACCATCCGACTTATTTAACGAACTCGTGTTTACGAAATTCGCGTAGCGGTTTGGTAGTAAATCGCGAGGCGTTTTGAGCTTAAATTCCCGCACGAGTTCACGAAACGACCGCGCGCGTCCAAGACGGTAATTGTTGTTCGAAAAACGTCAGCGTTGCGCACGAATCCAAGAGCACACTATCGTCGCGGTACCTACAAAAGTTCGCCGTAGTCCCGTCGGACGGCCGTCATTCGGCACGAAAAAGACCGTTAAAACCGACGGGGAAAGAACAGCGGGCGCGTGTTTTTCGTTCGTTTTCGTTAAGAGTTACCTTCATGACAGAGGACGACGAATTTTTCGAAATCGGCGTTTTTTTTTTTAACGATTTTCTAAACGCGACCGCAGTAGAGTTCGGTACGTCGTCCGGCGCCTTTTCGCGTCGTCTCCGGGCTACAACCCCGTCACACCTTCGAGCGAAGGCGTCGTCTGGTCGGACGACACTCCCTGCTACCCGCCCGGCCCGTGGACGGTCATTCGTGGCGACACGTCAAAAACGGCGACTAATCCGCGACGGGAACACGGGCACCCGACCCAGACGCCATCGTCGTCCGGCGAAAACATTTATCGCGCGTACTATTGTCCGACGCACGACCCGTCCATATAGGCGAGACATATTGTTCACTGGGTATCAATTCCTTAGTCCGTGTCCCGTCGCCTAACCGTCCGAACGATTTCCCATTGTCGGCCTGGCTCGGCGCGCTTACGCGACGTTATTGATTTCCGTTTTATTGGGCGAGACTGGTCGATCGAAAATCGTTTCGGGCGCCGGTCGCGGATACGTAAGCGTTTCGACACTCCCGGAATTTGTCCGTTAAAAACCGTTCGTCCGCTTCGGGGGACGTTACGGAACATTTTCGGGTACCGATTCAAATTGATCGTCACGCGAGAGCGTCCTTCGTAATAAGCGAAATCCGTGGCCACGAATATGTAAATACTCGAACGTTTCGCAAACGTTGGACGCCGCCGCCGTTCTCTCGAGAAGACGCCACGAGGAATTAAAATCGGTTCACGATGTATTGGCTTAGGAAGACGCCGCGTTCGCATTTTCCTCAAAAAACGATAATTAAACCGGTTCGGCGTTTTGACGGATTTTAAACGAAATCACGCGTTCGCCCTATATAAACATATCGCGGTTTTGTTTTCGTCATTTTCCGTATTCTCGAGGCGATCAGCCACCAAGAGAGCTCGTCGTGAGAACGCGTTAACCTTCACACGCGCCGGGCAACGTTTTCGTTCGATTTTCGGTTGCTCGTCCGCACACGACCCGCCGATCGGGCGACGTAATAATTAACGGTGTCGCGCCGGCGACTAAAAGGACTGGCGACGGTCTGGAGTGCGCGACGCTCGTAGCAGTCTGAGAGGAAACACGGTAAACACGCGACACGTTCGGTCGAATTACGGACGAACGATTCCCCGGCGGTTGTGTACGACTCAGACGTCTCCCCGGCACGGCCGCAGGTAGGTTGAGATGCGTTTAGGTCGGTTTGGGTCCGTCCCGTCGTTTTTTTTTTCTTATAAATTTCCCACCCGTAGAATTCCGTCTACTTAACGGTAGCCACCTCGCGTTGTCACCCGCCGCCTACTACGTGTGTACGAACAGACCCGGGAGACGGCGCTCCACCGGACGGACTCGCGCCGTTTCTCTACGGCCGAAAATTCGATCGATCGGTCGTCGCCGAAACGAAAAGCCGACGCGGCCGTACGTTTTCGGTACGGACATGCTGGTCGTCCGATTCGCGGCGGACGGCGGCCCGATGGTCTCGAAACCGGTTGCGTCGCGTACGAAAAAAAAAAACAAAGAAAAACGAAAAACGACTCATAATGTTTTTCGTGTTCGGCCGCGTTATCGTAATTATTATTCTCGTTGTAAAACACGTTCTCGGTACAAATTTCTCGCCGCGCGTGTGTGTCCGACAACGTACGCACGGCGACAAATCACTAGTCGTTTATTTATAAAATAACACGTTTTTCTGTTGCGTGTTCTTCGTTTCCCATCTGACGCAGCGCCATAGTCGTTCAACGTCCTACGGGGGACTCTCGTAACGTATTCGGTTACGTACGCTCGGACCCGTTTCGTTTTTCGACAAACCATTCCGGCGATTGGTATTGAGATGTTCGTCGTGAAATCGATAAACGAACGCCGGAAATCACGCGGTCGTTCGGCCATAAATAACGTGTACGAAAGAGAATCGGTCGCACACTCCGCACAACGAACGCGTTTACGATATTCTACGTACATATTCGACCCGTGAAAACGAAGCGATCTTTAGACGACGACCGTTATTCAGCCACCACCACCTCATTGCCTCTACGGGTTTCCAAGTCCATTGTGTTACGTTAATATCGCCGAGAATTCGTCGACTGGCGAACAAAATCGTTAGATTAGGTTTGCGCTTTAAGGAAAATACCACCGTCTTTTCTCCGGCGACAAACTTTTTTCGACTCTATAAACATATATATATATATGGAAATACGTCGATAACGGACCTAACCCGTGGACCGGCGAAAGGGTTCCGAAAATTTGTTCGCCAGAGACGTCACTCGTCGCTCGACTGAACGAACGAAGAGAATATAGACGGTTCGAAAACAACGACGCGAAGCTGAAAAATGAACGACACCGACCGTCCCGAGACTCGTACGAAAACACCGACGCGCAAAAACATTACGATATCTACACGGGAAGATCCGATAAACGGAACGAACGTAATTTACGCGCCGAACGACGAGATAATTATAATAATACGACGTACGCGTACGTGAGTGTGTGTATGATACGTAGACGGATATAATACACCGATCGGGTGCGGTTTTTGCGGTTCGCTTCTAATAAGGACCGATTTCGTATCTGCGCATAATACTTATACAGGGCGGATCACGGTTACGGTTATTGTTTACAACGCGTGTCGTCGTCGTCGTCGTCGTCGTCGGACGTCGATTTTTACGTCCGTTCGACGAACTCGCTAGTATTCGAGCGCCCAACGGTTACCACCCCATTACCATATGGAGGGCGCACGCGCACTCGCGTGTCCCGGAATGTGTTATCGACGCGCGTAATAGGTCCGAATTAATTGATCGTTAAACGCTAATCGTCGTCAACGAAGAAGAGAAAGACGAAATCAGACCCAGTGACCGGCAGAGAATAGATCGAGACAGACGTGGTTCAAAAAGAGGTACGGAAACGACGAGATGTGAAGGCGAATACCGAAAATGACGTGACATAGAACCGGGTGGAAGGATACGAGTGTGGTTGGCCTGGGTCTTTTTCACGCGAGCCGGCGGTTGTTTTTCGCGAACGACGACCGACCGTTCGGCAAAGGCGTAGGTCGAAATCGGACCGAACACGTCCCAAACCGACCGGTGTACGGCGTATAGTGAAAATTGAACGACTGATTTAGACGAAATTGTCGCTATTATCTCCCGTAACATTTATAATGATACGAACGCGTTAACGAAACGCGCTCTGCTCCGGCTGCCCGGTGTCAATTCGATCGGTATTTTCTTCCGATATATTTACGTCATCGTCGAACGATAGTAATTCGACGGTTGGAGGACGGATATTTCGGAAAAAGAATAAACCGATTTATCCGTGTCCGGAAGTACGGTTTTATTTTCAAAATCGATTTCGTTATTATCGCGTTCCCGGATATTTATAAGTCTATGTGCGTGCGTGTGTGTGTGTGTGTGTGCGCGCGCGCGCGCGTGTGTACGTGTTCGTAGAAGGTTATCCGGTTTTATTTTCCAAAATCGTTTTTACCACGAAACACGTATATAAATGTATATAGTACGCTCGTGTAATATTATATTATAAACTCCAACGCCGCGAATATATCCTGAAAAACCGCAGGCGTTACGACGTGACGTGAACGGCCGCGCGCGCGCGTAGGGTGTCGTAAACGACACGCGCACATTAGAAAATGATTTTGGAAAACGTCCGTCCCAGCGGTCGTTGGTCCCGGACGGAAAGTAACCGCAATTGAATCCCATCCGTCGGTTATCCTAAGCGTTAATATATAAAAGCCTCCTCGCCCGACGTGCGACGTATTTTCTCCGATCTCTTTTAGCGTTGCGGTTAAACCGTACAAACTGAATCAATTTACGTACGTTATAAATATATGTGTACGAGATTATCTCGATTGGTCTCGCTCCGTATTTTCAACAGTTCCAGCCGATCGACGTTCGAAAACGATTATTAATCGATCGTAGAACGCGTTTATTGAAACTCTCCCACGAACGATACGTCAGGTGTACTTCGTTCGTAATTGGTGGACGAAAACGCGCGTTTTTCACGCGCGCGAAACCGAAAACGTGTATGGAAAACAAAAACGAAAAATCGCGACGACGATACAGTTGCCCAGCAGTAGCCGAGCAATGTAAGCGGTTTCGACCCCGCGACGAACTGACCAAAAGTCGACGGTCGGACTTTAAAAATAAAAATAAACATCCCCCGTCCCATACTGGCCCATTCGCCTAGTGGAATATCAGTCACGCGTCTCCGTTCGCGAACAACGACGCCGAAATGTCGCGGACTATCGCCGAGTCCGGCAGTTAGATTAGGCGCACGCGCGTTGAACGCTACGGTTTCGAAAACAAAAAACGGCCGCCGACGCTTTGTTCTTTCGACTCCGCGCGTCTATCGGAGAATAATACGTGACGACGGTTTTCGCCGTTTCCAACGCCTATTAATCACAACCCCCGCCCACCCTCAATCACGTCCGCCGACGCCCGCGGAATTAATTGCCCGACGTTAACAACACGCTGGCCGATTTATCAAACGTCCAAGACACGTAATTAAGCGTTATTACTCGTTACCCGTACGGTACGTACGACGCGTCCGCGCAGACACCCACGTGTACTACACCGGTACGTACATCATGAACGTACCCTTCCCCTCCCCTCCACCCCATCAACCGAGTACGTACTCCAACAGGTGCCGGCGTAATTAATTACCCGATCGAGATTTCCGTTTCGGTTGTCCTACGTACGCGCGTTTGACGTTTACCGCGTTCCGGAACGTACACGGCCCCACAATGTCGTCAAAAACCAAAACTATCAACTCGAAGAAATAAAAACGGTTTTACGATTACGCGTCTCGAACGCGATTCCGTCGTTCATTGTATAACTTTCGTTGCGCCAAAATCCGAGGACTCTTAGCCCCGGGACACGACGAAACCCATCCGCCCCGAAACGTTACGTCCGTAGCGATCGTCGTTCGTTTGGCGTATAAAGGACGAAATACGAGACGGTTTCGAAATTACCGATCAATTTGGACGAAAAAATCGATCGCCCGTACGGACTTGAAAACGCTCCGACAGTCGAATCAAGCCTTTTTTCAATCGTTCGTTCGTATTTAGATTCCACGCTTCTCTACACGTAAGAGTTGGTTTGAGAACTGTTAAACTGGTCTGCCCCGTCGCGCGATATTTATCGTCGTCTCTCGCACTCGCGAATATCGGCCGATTCGATTCGGTTTTGCGAAAATTACAATGCCCTAGGGCATTTAATTTCGTCGGTAAAACGGACACCGTCGCACCGGTTATCGATTAAACTGGTCCGGTCAATTCGCGATCATTATTACGTACGCGCGTTCGGAACGTAATTTTCGATAAACGACGAATTTCGGGATTTCGATTTTCGGTAACGTATACCTCGGCGTTACGACGAAGTAAATGTTTCACCGAAGCGCCGCTATTTTATCGCGAAGTCGTTTACCCGATTCGATCGCCGTACAATACGCGTGTATACACTCTGTACGGTTATTATCGTCGCCTTGTTGTCGAGTCGTCAACGGGTTCTTGACCGTTTCTGGATCGTGTATTTGTCGACAACGGCATCGTCCCCGACGAAATTATTTCGATAAGCGCCAATTTAGGACGTGGCGAAGTTCGGCTGACCGTGGTACATACGTCGTCCAACAACGGTTCGTTTCTTTACGGGCGCCGTTAAGTGAAACCGTAATTATCGTATACGATACGGAAAATAAACATACGCGGTACTCGAACACTGAATAACAACCGTAACGAAGTATATTTATAATTATCGATCGAAAAACGCTCGAGAAACCACTTGGAAACGGTTATGTCGTAAACATTTTGGCCCGAAAAACGATTAATAAACTAATTATTTTCTAGAACCGAACGTATTAGAATTAAATCTTGTCGAGTGTGTCGCCGATAGATGATGGTAAAAATTAATTCGCTCGAGGACGTCGGAAACCGCGTATTCTTTTTTTTTTTTTGTAACGTTTTGTTAGACGTAAAAGCTAAACGAAAATTCGACCGCTTCCAGCGAACCGAATCGATTACCAAGGAAAAAGATTCGCAATTAACCTCTGTTCCGGGTTATCGCGGAAACGGAATTTTGGTATTTTCGTTAAACGTATGTACGTCAAAAAACAACGTTAATTTTTACTTTTTCCAACTTTTGATTTCGGTGTATTCGAAAGAAAAAATAATATTCAATTACGAATCTACTACCGACAATAATTCGGAAAAAAGGCGAACTAATTCTTTTGTACGAATTCAATTGAGTGTTCCTTCTAAGTCGCTGAATTTCTATGTAGCTCTCAGGCTCTAAATTATCGGGCTCTACTCGCACGAGTATTAAACTTTTTCCAATTATCGACGTGTATACGTCGTGTAAACGTGCGGGCTGTAGTTAAATTACTACGACGCAGTCGCACGAATATCATTTACTTCTCGTACAACGATGACAATAACGACGCCCTTACACATTCTAATAATATAATGCATACCCGATACCCTTAACAATTCGTCTATGGAAAGATTACTAACAAGCCGAGCTAAATACGGAGAAAACTTACGTATTTTCGTAATTTTTTCCTAATTTAACCAGTTACCGGAAACTATATTTCGTTATTTGCGTAAATTATTATGTTCTATTAACAAAACGGTTCCTATTCTGGTTTGATTACGTACGGTTTCATTAAACTACACAAAAACGTAATTACACAGAACGATCGAGGGGAAATTTTCCATTTTTTACAGACGATTAGTCCAAACGTGCTTTTCCCATTGTTAGACCGTACGTTATATTGGTTTTAACGGAAAACAATGACGGTTTATGTAGACTGCGTTGAAATTACGTTAACCGACGTATATTGATGTTGAAAATCGTTTTTTTTTATCCCTTATAACTAATCGGCTTAATTTTAATTTATTTAAATCCGCTTCTAAAAAATTGAGCGCTTATTTCACAGTGCCTAGGAGCGGATAGTTCTTAAATTCGATCCCGATAACCGGACGATAATATAATTATTATTTGTTATTTATAAATAAGACGTGACGCGATTTCCGCGTAAATACGAATAAAATTGAAAGAAAAATAACGTCCTAAACTTCAATTCCCTTTTACCGAAAACGTCGACTAATTCGTTGGCGAATGTATTTACGGGTACTATAGTCAAACGCCTCGTGTAAGCTAATTTCATATACGAAAATGTGAGTTGAATTGCCTAACGTATCGTTATATTTTCTTAAAACCGTCATATCAATGTCCGGAAGACAAAATATTGTTGCAAGAGTCGACGTTTTAAGAAACACCGCTGTATTCGAAAAATATTTCTAAATATAAATAATCGCGAATCGTATCGAATAATATGAAATATAATTAAACGCCTTTTTAGTTGAAAAAATTTTCAAAAAGAGGCGCTTTTCAACACCCGCGTGATGATAATTGTGATAGTTTCCGAGCGGAGTTGTGTATTCGACATACTTTTCGTTTTACACGATAAAAAATAATGTTACCGTCTGACTGAAAACACCCAAAATGGACGGTAAATTTAATAAAAATTCGCGTCGTCATTTCGAATATAACGATCGGTAGAGATTTACGAACGACTGTTTAAAATATAAACTAACATTATTTCTAACGAAAAAATAATAATAATACGCCTTCTATTCGTCGACATTTACGCCGATATTATTTGAATTAATTTAACGTTAAAAAACAAATTACGTCGTACGCGACGCGTTGCAATAACAATTTCGACTCGAAAAATGATTTTAAATACGCAAAATACGTACGTATTACTACACATCATTACATCGACGTCTGCGAGTATACATTTAATTATTTATATATATATATCGATATAGTTGGCATTTAATTGTACAAATTTATTAAACAAAATAAATTTAATCGCCCCGATAATTGTTAAATTGTGTGCAGCTATATAGTATGACACTAGGAAGCGTGTTGAACAAATATTTATCCAAATTATTAATCGAATACGTTTAATAAAGATATCGACGATATTCTGTACGAAGTAATTGTTTCGTATCGTGAGCGAACGATTATCTGCAGATTTTGTACGAATTTTGTTTCGTCGGATGTAAAAATAAAAATTCGTTATTTATCGTTAGAAGGATTATTTTCGCGTTATTTTCAAAATTATGTTCTCACTTCCTATAAACAAACGTAAACTTTAGATTTTCAAATCGTTTACCCTACACGTTTCGGAACGAAACGAAACGAACGTTTTTCGATTTTTATTTTCGATATTCCGTTAATTCCGTCACATAGTACAAGACATTTTCGCCTAGTTCAATGCAATAGGTAATACTCGCATCCCTATTACGATAATACATATGTATACGTACAATATAGATATTATTCAATGATGGTGACCTAGAAACTTGACTAGAAAGGACTTTTCACCTATAGGTCCGATAGAGCGATTCCGACAGGGTAAATTTTCGATAGCTACTACGTTATCTTTCCACTTCGCCGTATGGTAAACGCCTATTGCTCGGATAAACGTTCGTCGGATTTTCTTTATCGACGTTGGAAATTACGAGAAAATATTAAACGAAACGCGCGAAAAGCGTTCTAAAACTAACAATTATTTACATTTCTCAAGACACGAAGTGCGTCTCATAATGAAAACATCGCCCAGCATAGAACTGAACTCGGAGACCGGTCAAAATAACACATTTTGTCCTGAGGGGGAGATGGTCTTCTCCTCAAACCGTTGTTTTTCCTCGCCCATGCTAAAGCCGCCTTCACTCGCGACATAATATAAGTCCGCAATTTGATCACGGCTGTCAATAACTACGTACAAAAAGAATGTAGACGTTAGAAGAAAGAACAAAATCACCGCGGCGGTACCATTGTTTCCGTTTCGTTATTCTTTCATACGCGAATCGTCGAGTCGTCGCGGTGGTCGACATAATATATTATCCTACCGATAAATATAAAACTATATAACTCTATACCTCACGCAATATCCGTCTTATTATCAACACAAC
>JAIPRN010004012.1:0-17561 GCA_025469175.1 Geopemphigus sp. TES_GeoC_2020 | reverse complement strand
CTCGAAAATAGTTGCAAAAAACAAAGAAATTTGTGTTTTTATTCACGACGTTACGAACCGCGTTATATATTGCGCTTACTCGGCATACAAACAGCGATAGACAAAAAAAAACCGCAAAAATTTGTATATACATATATAAAACAATTTTATTGTTTTGCCGAGAATCGCAAGATTCGACTGCGACGTTTTTCAACCTTCGAGAAACTCGATAAATATTAATTATTCTTTCCCCTCCCGAGAACTTTTATTTAAATTACCATCCAACATTCAATAATTATTATTTCAATTAATTTCAATAGAAGTTTGATTTTTTCGCCAAGAAGATTAATGACGATTAGGGATGGATTTTAAGAATTACGTAATGCTCGGGCGGAAATGGTCCTAATTTTCGAACGATTTAACGGAAATTTGTAATCGATATTTTGTTTTAAGAGTCCACGATAGTCGAATAATACCATAAACGAAAAATTCGTCGGATTTTCGTTTTAAAAACGTTAACATTATCACGACAAAATAAAAATGCAGTACCTATAAATAGAATACGTCCTATTATGAAAAACGCAAAAAGATAAACTTGTTTCTCGTCGTACCCATGACAAGAAGAGTGTCTTCTATTATTATCGCTTATATTATACGTCGCATTACGATTTATGATTAAAAATAATATAGTTTATTCCAAAAATGTTTGTATTTTTAAGACTAATACGATCGTTTCCTTAACTGAAAACGTTGGCTTCAGCGCCAAGTAATATATTACTTTATGTCGAAAGATTTTTAGGCTTTTGGCTATAACGTGGCACAATTTTCGTTCGAACGCAATTTAATAAAACAATTTGTCGAGGTACCCTCACGGAAAGTGATATTTCGTTGTTCGTATAGTCGCATCTTATTCGTAAAAATAACCAAATCGACGTATTTATCTATAATTCGAATTTGATTTTCAAATAACATTATATCCGCCGTAATCCGCGTGTGCTGGTCGTGCCTTGTCCAAAACCCTCCTCACCAAACAAATTTCGCGCGTTTATAATTAATTATTGGACGTTTGTGGATCGTTTATCAGAAAGGCGATTGTCGTCGGCGGTATTTGTTAGACCTGTCCGAATGGGGTTTGCAGCTACGGATGA
This sequence comes from Geopemphigus sp. TES_GeoC_2020, assembly GCA_025469175.1. NCBI lineage: Eukaryota > Metazoa > Arthropoda > Insecta > Hemiptera > Aphididae > Geopemphigus > Geopemphigus sp. TES_GeoC_2020. The sequence continues at coordinate 16,434 of JAIPRN010004012.1, read as the reverse complement.
ATGTTCGCGTACACTCGATGGCGACAATGAGCTAATACGCGATTTATTTGACAATTCGAGGTACCTCTAGGCGTTTGTTGCCGATATGAGGCGATTTTTTTTCATTCCTTCGAGATTTTCGAACACGTTTTAATTTTAAAAATTATGTCCCCCATTACGCGTATGCCTTTTAAACGTACGTCAAGTTTTAATTTTTACATTTTATTCTAAATTATGTTTTTAGAACTAAAACGAATAAAGAAAAACGATTCCTACGAATATTCGTCATTTAAAGACGCCGTAATAAATTAGGAAAATCGCGTATTGCGTAGTTCGTCGGAAGCTGTATTAATCCGTACCGTTATTCGAATAGAACAGATTCGTATTTGATTGATATTATAGATTGTGGTTATTTAACTACCTTAATGGAAAGGTACAATTGAAACTACGGGGCTTAAACATTTCTGACAAAGCGTCTCCAAAAAGGGATCATTTCAATTTCTACACGGTATCTCTCTACGTTGCTGCGACCTAGACTTAAATGTATATTACGCGGGAAATATTCGCCGGATTTTAAAAAAACCTCTCGTATCGCGTACATTTTCGTCAAAATATATTCGTAATAATTTATAATTAAAAACGTAGGTTACCGTTTAAAAATCAAAAGACAATATGATTTTTAAAAGTAACGGACGGGGTAAAACTATTATAATTAAAATAAAAATACCGAACGAAATGCGCGAATAATTTTTTCTAAAAAAAATATCACAAGTGTTTCGCGAAATAAAGCATAAGCGACGATAAAAAAAATTGCTTCGTATTTAATAATCATGGAAAAGATGGCGGATTAATATCGTATCAATCGTGTGAATAAACACGCGGTACTTGACTGAAATAAACGTAGACTGGGGTTATAACCGCTGAAACTCAGACATTGTTTACTTATGTGCGCTTTTATGATGCAATTGTAAGACAAAAGTACTGAAGTATATTATCCGAATATTCGTATTTCTCAATGTTGTTTGACGTTAAAATAACAACAATATACCATATATATATATATATATATATATATATACACACGCGAGGGTTTATCCTTGAGTTTTTTAGAAATCGTTTTAAAAAACGATCCGTGTAAGCGGAAAACTTTTTATTTTTCTTTGTATAGACATTTCGAAACGGTTGAAAATCTGTTCAATATCTTAGAAATTACGTCGACCTTCAACGCAGTTTCGTGCGCAAACAAATAACGAATAATTGCTGTAAATACGATTACTATCCGAGAAGAAGTCAGATTTCATTCGAATATTTGTCGTAAACATTTAGTCCTCGTGTTTTGGTTCTATATGTTTTTTGTGATCGAGTATTATTTTAAAATATATAAAAGAACGAAATTCGTTCTCATATCGAAAATTGTAGTTAGTATTTGTAAATAAGTTTATTAATTAAAATTCTTATATCTATTCAACGAAAACATTTTTATGAATTGTATTATTTTTTTATTTCGTATTCTATTAAATCATTTGTAATGGTTCCATAAAATTTACAAATTTAACGATAAATTATATTGAAATTATTATTTTACAATTTTTTTCCCACTTTCACCACTTCTTGGTCCATAAAGTCTTTATTTTATATACGGCCTTTTGTAATAAAAACTTCTGATACCACTATAGTGATATAATAATTCTTCCAACTTGCGGTCAAAAAATTAAATTACTAGTTTACGCTTTACTTATTTATGCGAACAGTCGATTAAAAAAATGTTATAAACGAAGAGTATAATTTTGAAATAAATTTTACTCTCGACTTTCGGCGGATACATAGTTTAACGATTTCGTACTAATTTTATTTTAAGATTTATTCCGACGCTTTTTTATAAATATTTAATTAAGTCCGGACGAACGGATCGAATTAAATTATATTTGCAACGTAAAAACGAATTTTTCATTTATATCTAGAACGATAAAGATTAACGACTATTTTATTTTTCTGGTAAAACTTAACACCGCGGTAACTTAACTTGTCGAGTATTCTTAACCTATAATTGATTATGTCCAAAAGAACTTTTATATAATCGGATTACTATTTAATGAAAATCGTATTTTAATACGTTATAGTTTTAATTAAATAAAAATAGTTTTATTTCAGAGTAGCAAAATGCGAGTAGCAGATGTTTTCTATAAGTACACTTTGTTTTAGTGAAGATATAAAAATTTGTGTAATAAGTATTAAGTAAATATTCGTCGACGAATGACACTCGTTAGTTGTTTTAACGGTTTATGAAAACAATTCGTATAATACTAATTATTATTCTAATATAATATTTTATCAATTTTTAGCATTATTAACAGAAAATAGTTCAAAAATCGTTAATATTGATTTATCTTATTAATAATAAGTTTTATAAGTAAAAGTATTTCGTTGTCTGTAATATAAAATGTATAAAACGTATATAATATATCGTTTTAAATGGTTTTTGATCAAACATTAAAATAAAACGAACGACTTAGTTCATACAAAACATAAAAATATATTTAAAATTTTCATAGTTTCGATTAACGAACATTTTATAATTAAAACATAATATAAACGAAACTACAACAATAGTTTTAAGCTTTAGTTCTATGCCATTCATATATTATTATTATTGTCAAAAATATTATTATGAACAATATCATAATTTGGTGCTTAAATGCAATCACAAAATGGCTTTATGGAAAAATAATTTCGCTATAAATAATTCGAATATTTAAAACGCTCCGAAATGTGTAAATTTTTTTAGTTATTGTTAAGCCGTTACGATTCAGAAAAATATCAATTCAATAATGGAAAAAATAGACACAAGTATTATTTTACTCTAATCGCGAAAGATATATTTATTTACATTGACATTCTTTGTTTTGCATTTTATTAATGCATACAAATCGTTTGGTTCGTAGGTGTAATGAAGTATATATAAGAAAAGTATCATAGTTTCTATTCTCGCGTGTTTAATATTAATAACGTTAATTTTACCATGTTTTTTTTTAAAAATTATTTGTGGTTCAAAATTGAAAAAATTACCTTATATAACTAAAATAATATTCTTATGAAAGAAATGGAAAATATTTTTAAACGCGCCATTTTTGTTATTTTCTTTGTTTTGTCATGACGAACAATAATGTCTGCTATAAAATGTTGTATCAAAAGACAAATTTACGATACGATTTCATAAACAGTGTGTTAGGGCGATGATTTGAAAATGTGGAAAATATACGAAAGTCTTACTCGAGAAAAATGCCTTCTATAACTAATAGTTTTATTACAAGAAACTTCCAGAAAAACCTGCTACTTTTCGAGATAGTATACTTGTTACAGTAAATGTGTTGTTCCATAGATAATAATTTAATTGAAAATCGGATTTTTCGCCGCCATGATATTACTGTATTTCGCAGACGATAGGCGCAAAAAGTTTCTTTTACAGACCTAAGTATATATTTAGGGAACCTAAGTATCTCAAAGGATATATATTTTGAAACGATTTTCGTCGGGAAACCGTGAAAATTTATCGACCGACAAGTTTCACCGCTTCAATGTGGAAAATTTTCCGATTCTTTATGTCGTTATCTCGCAACTGTACGTCGTTTATGCGCCTCCACTATACGTCTTCCAAGACTTCTCCTTGAGACAATTGTCCAAGATAACCGTTTTACTCGGCCATATCTATTAAAGATATTTATAATTTACAATTATTCCGGTTCACTGTGAGTTCCATTAAAAAGAATTGTTCGGATCATTCATCATTGATTTCGTATTTTTGGTGTTATCTGTACCTACTTTTGAACAAATTCTTTTTCCACGTATACCCGACAATCGATCGTTCTTTATAAATACATAAATTGTGTTCGATTGTAAAACCGTACGACGACTTTAAAATAACTTCGCAGTTTCTACGACCCAACTCGTACTAGACAAGTTTTTTTTTTTATTGTGTAGAAATAAAACGATTATCCGCTTTTATTTGGACATCGGTCAGATATTATGTCTCATGAAATTTGTTTGTCTCGTTGGCCACCATTTACATTAATTTGGAAGGAACACAAAGGACGGCTGAAATAAAAGTGCTTTTGTAGGAAAATATTTCAATACGCTATATAACAGATGAGAGAATTATTAAATGGATCGAATTTTGAATTTTATAATAATTTACCGTAAGCCGTTTGAAGTTATTATATCTGACGAAAATTATTAGAGACATTCTACAGAAATGGAGGAGGAAACTGATGACGAGTGAAAGTTAATTAGATCACGCGATAATAATACGAATTATTTCTAACGTGGTTTTATATATGGACCGATTTTGGTATAATCGATATTTTCAAAATAATTTGTAAAACGACGTTGTACAATCGAAAATTATATCGATCAAATATGTCTGTGACTCGGATAGATCATAGGTCGACATATTATTATAGGAGCGTATGTATTGTTATAGGAGCGTGCGAGAAAATATTATCTGTGGTTTGATTAAGTTTACAAGTAATGGAATATTGTATACGAAAGAGGGAAACGTTTTTTCTTCCTTATATTACTTCCGGTTAAACGTTTTAGTGTTTTAATAAATAAAAAACATACGTTTAGCGAAAAAATAAAATAAAAAAGAAGGAATAAAATGTATTTAGAGTTTTTGAAAGTAAATTTTGTTTTTCGTTATATATACGCGGTATAGTATGGTTAGTACTGTTTATGCTATTTAAGAGTTAAAGAGTTTGAATACAATCAGGAAATTGATATTTCGTATTTTATTAGGGATCCCGTAATAATTATATATATCCCTCGGAATTATTTTAGGAAGTAAAGCGGTAACTAAATCGTCTAACTAAATTTAACACGACTTCAACAAAAACGTTTGATTAAATGTATATAAACAAACGACAGAAAGGCGAACGAACAGATTTTTCGAAAAGTAAAACGAATAGCAATTTGTAATTATAATTATATTGTCCGTCCATAAGTACGTCATATATAACTAAGTTAGCGCACGGACAGTTTATAATTAAGAGACCGGTCTGGTATTCGTCGTAATGGACATTGCGCAATTTGTCAAAAAGTTCGACACGAACATATAATACCAATTAAGTTGCGATCAGAAACGAATTCTTACTACCAGACATCGAGGACAGAGTACAAAACGCCGACATGTTACAGTAGAGTAGTCTCATCCTAATTTTGTAGTGGAATCGACTCCTAGTTTTCGTACGCATGTAAAGGCTAGTGTAATTTACAACGGTCATTGTACGAACTTCCTGTCTGTTACGATCAGCGGGAGGTGCCCGTTACGTATTGCCGACTCGATTGTAATTATAAAACTCCTGACCGACAATTCCACGCGGAATATAAGTTACAAAAAAACTTGATCTCTCACACGGTGACGACGGCGACAACTGAGCACGCCGTTAATCACAATAAAAAACAAAGATATTCGTTGGAAAAGACACGACTAGAATAATATAATGCGCGTTAAAAAGAATAACTTAAAACAATTGGGGCGAAATACAAAATAATAAGAAACGAACAACGAAAATATTCGTAGTAGAAGTGTCGGTGTACGTAATTTTAACGTCCTATAATTTTATAAAAAATTGTCGAAGATAACAAAATATACGTTAACGTTAAAATCGTTCAAACTCGGGAAAATAAAAAGGAAGAGAACCTGAAATTAGTGAAGTTTGCCGAATCGCGTGTTAAGTTTGTGCAAAAAAAACTTATACGTTAACAATAGTGTTTCATAACCGGTCGTTTAAATTGTTTGAACTATAAAAAATATAACTCAACTTGGTGAAAAGTGTACAAGTTGTTGTTGGAAATAGGAAAGCAGCTACGAAAAACGAAATAACGTCTTGCGTACAATCGTTTACGTTATTAACGCTATCTATTTATTATAGGTTCACTTTTAAACGAATACGCCATTTTCGTTAATTAATTTGGCCGAACGTTCCGATTGGGATTATTGCGCATCGCTGCGCCTAAATATTCGCACGTGATTAACAATTTTTACACGCGTACTATTATAAATTTTGGTTCGGGGGTTTATTATCCGTGCCGACATGCCGGGGAGTGTTTAAATTAATAAACCGTGTAATTCGGAGCGAGGCGTAAGCCGTTCCCGGAAACGTTATTTGAATCGATTTTGAAAAACATCGCTGTATAGGTGGAAGCACAGAAACGAACCGATGGCCCGTGAAGTAGTAGGTAAACGCGGTGCGTGAAAACATTCCGAGGGTTTAGTCGTAGTGTTACGTACACTAATCGCAAGATAGTTAAATACCCGGTGGTGTTATTGATTATTAGGCGAACGACGGTGGAAAGCGTTTTATTTCGCGGGATCATTGTCGTAAAATCAATATCGGGATAATCAAATATTATGTAGTTTATAATACGTTCATTTAGACGGCATTTCCCGATTAGGTTAGTCGATATTACTATATATACGGTGCTACGATGTAATATGAATTATGCATATTCCTGTTTATACGTATTACCGTTCGAAAAATAAGACGTAAAATCTGTGGGATAAAAATATTTTACATATTGGGTTATTACGGCGGTTTATTATGTTAAGTATGGTTCGTAGAAATATAAATATCCCTTATCGAATTATATATATGTTATAATTATTATATATATATAGGTCGATGTAAATAATTTGGCCGTTGGTCTCTATACATATATATATATATATATCGTACAGTTATGTATAAATTTCGTTCCCAACGAAAACTAAACACGAAACGGCTTCTCGTCAAATATTTATTATATTGTACGTCGGTACGAGAATAAAAAACGATAGTAACTAATAAAAATAGGCGACCGAACAACTCGTAATAAAAACACGAACGGTTCCGTTTCGGAACAATAAACGCGATTCGTAGGGACGCGTGTTTTTTTAACAATCATTTTGCTCGTTCTTTTTTCGGCTAGTACTGTCGCGAAATTATTAAGCGATTCCGGCGCACGTCGGAACACGGCCGGTGTTACGTTCTCTCGAGGCCAGGTATTTTCGTATTTTCTCAGTATTTGATCGTGTGGGCGGTTCTCGTTGGGTTTCTATTTTTAATTGGATTTCCAAACCCGCATTAGGGCGGTTAATTCTAATCCGACAATTTTCGTTACCCGTAATCGATAAGCGTCAGAGGAATTCGCGTACATTTTTTTTCGTTTCACGTTGTACCGACAAATCGCGTTCCCGTAAATAAATGACGTACGTTTAAGTACCCATTTCAGTTGTTAGAAAGAATAACCGCTATTATTTGGGCAAGAGCATGATGCGTTGTGACGCATAATTAACGGACTTAATACGACTGTTGTTTACAAACAATCGGCCGGACAGAACGGAAAATCGTTTTCCGATTCAGTTAACTACCCCAATCGTAATCGAACGCCATACATCAGAGTCGCGCTTTTATTGATAGCGGTCGTCGTTTTCAAACGAAACATTCTAAATAATCAATAATTACCGTCGAAACGAATTAAATATGGATCAATTGTTACTTAAGTCGCCGTACAATCGACGAATTATAAAGAAATTAGAAATATATTACGGTCGAAGGTTTTCAAGAAACAACGATTCCGGATAATAATTTTCCGTTCGAACGTGCTGATTTTAGTTTTTATCGCTGTTCGCGATCTATTATCGTGCATGATTTATCGACTTGAAATAGTTTGCGCGCTAGCGTACTGAATACGATCTTTGGTCAAGCTCTTCTAAGTTATGCGCGTAAGTTTTCAATAACACATTACGGTACGTTCACGCAATATCCATTATAAATTTTCCATATACATCGTCCTTACGTGTATAACACGGTAATAATAATGTTATCGCCGACTATAGCGAACTAATTCGTATTTTAAAGGGCGCGGCAGCGTTACGTTATCCGTTATAAACGCGGTTCTGTAATCGTTTTTTATTTTCTGTTAATGGGTTTGAACATAGTTTTTGTTCCACGTTTCACCTAAAAGCTTGACGAAATCCCCACCGTTTAAAACGAATTTAATCCTGAACGAATATATTCCGAGCTTGTTACTGTCTCCCATTCTGTAGATATTTATGGAAATCGATTCCTGATATGTTAATCGAAACTGCGCGAAAAACCGACGTGAATTTTCACGTTTTCGAACGTTTGCTCTGGAAGGTTCATAAATGAAACGATACATTTAATCGAAAATCTACTCCGACAATAGATACGGAATAAATAAAAAACCTAACTAGGGTTAGTCACATAATATGCTTAGTCATGTCAATAACTGTACTCGAATACGATTGTAAATTATTTTTGGTGACGGCTATTGATAGCTAATTGAATATTATTCGTTAATAAATCTATCGGCTTATTTTCCGTCACTATTTAATGTTTATATGATCGAAATACACCGTGATATCGAAACTGAATTAACTAGTTTATAAAATAACTCGGTACTCCTTGCCCGAACATATTTGGGATGACGGAGTAAATTATTATTATTTGTTTTCGAGACTATATTATCCGGTTAGTTACTCGGGATACTCGTTATAGAGCTTTTCGACTGGAATATAACGGATCGATTACGTTAAAACGTACTAAGATAAAAATCTCTTAAAAGTTCAAAAGTCATGTACGAAAACGTGTATTAACGAAAAAAATATATTCCCCGGTCAACCGTTTACAAGATCGAATTTATTCAAACATTTTCGTTCTTATAAAAATAGGAGTTTCGTGCGCTACGCGGTGACACCCTATTTTTATTTGGTTATCGATTTACATCCGCGAGGGTAAACGTTTAAAGAATAATCAACGAATAAGTCGTTATACAAGTTTATATTTACGAAATCCGTTAGGATAAAACACGTCCTGAGAAATGTTCGTATCTTGTCAATGTTTAACAAGTCTTCCTGGTATCGTTGTTGGTCCTATATTTTCAATCGTTTATTCGCGGAACGCGGGTATGATCGTTATGTCGAAAATATTATAATATTCCGCGAATTGTACGATGTCCAGAAAATCGTGTTCGAGTGGCGGTTTGGCACCGACTGTGCCTATCGCGAACGCGTTCAATATACATTTCTAGTTTTCGCTGTATTCGCAGTATACAGCTGCCAAAACTGTGTCACGATAATTCGCGCGTAAACACGCGAAACTAGAAATAATCATTTTTTCGTCGCATCGATACCGTTCGAAAATTCGTTAAAATGGTTCACGAAACACGTACTCGATATTTTTTCCCTTCGACAGTGCATATGTAACGAGACCGACGTTGTTACATTTATATTGTTGTATTCATATTGTCATATTGTTCTAAAAAAATTATCGTTTTATTTAACTCGTTTTCGGTGCCGAAGCTGTCGTTTTAGGATATATATTATGTTCGAAAATGTTAAAAAATCAAATTCAGAAATTATTAATAAATCAATCGTTGACAAGTTCGGCGTCGAATATTTTCAAGTTGGGCCGACGACGGGATTGATTTTTGAATTGAATTCTACGTCATAAATCGTTGATACTCTGTAGGAGAACAACGTTTTGAATAACATATTCGTATGTAAACAAGTTAATTAGCGAGTGTATTTTTTGTTGGCCAGTTCTATTCGAGAAGTCCGACGTTTAAAATACTGTATTTTCATTCGCGAAATTTTTGTAAAAAAAATAAACAGTGCCTACGGACGTTACCGCGAGTATGGAATGCCGTATCGACGATATTTTTTAAATATCATTTTACCGTTATATTTTGTCGTACAATAAGCCCGTAGAATTATTTTCCTTTGTGACGCTGTAAAGTTAACGATATTTTTAACGAGAAAGAGTTATCGGTCGTAAGTTAGAAGTCACGTAGCCAACTTCCGTGTAACATGTTCTACACACGATTAAAAAACAAAAGGGGAAAAAATTTAGTTCCGATCGCGCGTTTTAACCGTTTTACTATTCCGTCGGGTGTCGTAAATTTCTAGCTACGAGTCGCCAGTGTTTTTTTTCGGCCCGTGTTAATGATATTATTCCGGTGTACAATGTGCCGCGATTGCGTAGTAGATATTTTATAGTGGACCGTACTATTTTATATATCTCGAGTAGCGAAAAAACAACTCGAACAAAAAACAAAATTATATTAAGCGGCACCGCTTTTGTTCGGGCGTACAACAATTATCGTCGTGATGTATACGGTCCCGGTGTGTTAACAATCTCGATTGTGTAAACATACGTAATTCGTCGATCGAAAGTGTTTTTTGCTTCCGGTCCAGTTTTATATATTCCGCTTGCGTTTCGTTCGCTTCGGTTTCCATACGCGAATATTAGCGAACTACACCCTGATCGTTTAATGACTCCCACACGCGCAGTCGCCGTTGCGAACGCTTTCCCGTCCGCGGCAATTCCGGTAGATTTTCGAATTTCTAGACAAGTTTTCTCACGACTCGTGGCTAAGACTTTAGTCATTGTATGTGACACCCGCGCGATACGAGAAAAAAATGAAACGATTTCATACGTTTCCGGACCGTATTGGCGTCTGAATAACAGCGTCATCTGTGGTAAACCACCCCGATGAAGGTACGTGCGTCAGGATTACGTCAACGATGGGGGTCGATACGAGCCACCGGCAACCTTTGTCTAGATTAATGTAATAATAACGACAATATTATTATTATACGCGCGCGGTAACCATCGCACGGGTTGAACGACTCCGGCCGTGTCGGCAGTACGGGATAAAGTCGAAAAAAGAAAAGGCAACTGCGAGCCGCGTATACCGTGGCTATCGATTCAAACGGTACACGTAGGAAAATTCGATTTTAGAGTTTTAAGATTGTTTCGATTTTGAAATCCGAGATTGTTGTATTTTAAAAATGATCGTACGCTATTACAGTTAACGAATACGACGCAATTTCGTTACATTTATTATATGTTCTAGCTTGTTCTAACCTATCGAGTTTCTAAAAATACGAAAATTGTACGAGTTCAAACTCAAAATATCGACAATTTCGCCGCTAGGTGTATTATAGTTATCGTCTCGTTTTTAATTACTCTTAGAGGCATTAAACGGGAAAATCGAAAAACGTGCCAAATAATAAAAAAATACGTCGGCGTAAAAGTCGCTCACTAACCGAAATACGCATTTACCCGGACGATTTATTAGGTATTATTCGCGATTGATCTACGTATCTCCCGCTCGCGGATTTATTTTGTTTTATAAAACCGTCCGGTTTAGAGTCACACCTAGAAATGTATCATATCATGTATGTTTGGAGTTGGCAAATGGTAATTACAGATTTTATATCGAACGTAATACTATGTAATAGGACATAATACAATATAACTGGGGCATATTCATACAAATTTCAGTCCCCCACCAAAAATGTTTTTTGAAATATATTTTTTGGGTTTGAATTGGAGATTTAAAATCAATAATTGTCGTTATTTTAACGTAACAAATTAAATTTATTTATATAAATGATTTATTTATACTAATTTTTTAAATTCTTGTTTTTTTTTAATCGGCGCGTGAGTTGAGGGGATTTTACTAATTTTTAATATCTAGTCCTGGGTTTATTTGTGTCCGTTTTTTCCGGAGTGCAAGAAGTTCTATTATGAATATGCTATGGTATTTGTAAACTTATTTGTATGTACTTGTAATTTCTCAAATAAACGATGGCAGTGAGAAGGTAGTATTGTGACCAACAGTTTCCTATCCACTATAGGTTTGAAACTTGGAAAAAGGTCTAGTTCTCGGTTAGAAATAAGTAATAACTTTACGATTTTTTATTCGATGCCACTGCCTCTTCACCAGAAACTACGCCCTCGTAAACATAAATATGTTTTATTTGGATTTTGTTAAAGGTAACTAAAGGCACAGGGAACACATGCCCACTGCCGTGCCAACGCGTGCGTTATGTTTTCGAAAAAATATTTATAATTTATGCCGAACATTTTACGACCAGCTTATAAAGTTTTTACCACTAAGTTTTTCGACTTATAATAGATGTTTGAAAATAGCGCGCATGTTAATCGCGGTTCTTTTGACAGTGAAAAGAAGTGTTTGGAAAAGCTGCCATACACAGCCACTAGAGGAGCGAAGTATTTGAAGTGTGTAAAAAGCAATGCAATGTAATTTTAATCAACGCATGTGTTTACGCAAGGCAACAGCTCTCCTATTAGTGAAACTTTCGAAGATGAATAAAGTTAATTAAAGGAAGGTTAAATTATCGTTTCGCTAACTTTTGTACCTAACTTAGAAATTATTACGAAGTTTAGATTATTAGTTTAGGAAGAGATGTCAAATTTTTCTGAACGGTAAAATTTTTATAATTTTTTGTAAATTTTACACACAAGACCAAAATACTACAATTCACGTTCAATTCTGGAATTGAACGCTACACAATTCTAGGATTTTTATACGTTAATAATTTGAAACGTCGAATTTAATATTTGCATTTTTGATTCTTGAAATTTGTTTTGTGTCTTTACGCAGTTATATATTACTTTTCATAGACGAAAGAGTTTTATTATTTCAAAAATATAAAAACTGAATTTCGATTAATCGATTATTTGGAATTTGACGAGATATCAAGAATCTAAAGAAATTTAACTTTTCGTATTAAAAAAATTTTTTCGTAAATTATAAATATTAATATACATTTTATTTTTTAACTTTTTATTGGAATCATAAACGATATAAATATGTTAAATCTACGATTTTAAAATATAAACCAAAAGCAATTATTGTATCACATTCTATTAAAATACGAGTTTAAAAATTATCGTAATTGTTTTTAGCACTTATGTATGCTTTTAACATAAATTGTTTTTAAAACGTCCTAGTTTTAATTAAACGATAAATTATCGGCTACCATGTGACAGTCTAAAGACAGAATTTGTTGTCAACTCGCATTTTTTCGGCGTACGGCGGCGCGTTATGAAATAAACAAAAATAATTCCGATCTCAAAAACATTTCGAATTTTTAAATTAATTAAACGTTTCCGATTCATTTATTGGCAACGACTAGTAACAGTACAATATAATTAACAAAAATGTAAATTCACAATTTGAAATCAATTTTTTCCTTTATTTACTCATACCGTTCTACCAAATAAGAGTTGAGGAATTTTGTCCACTTGTACCCTTCATTACATTCGAGCATTGTGTAGAAAATTTCCACTAGCTGTGGCCAATGCGCAATCTCGCAAATATTTGTCGTCGAATCGGATTCGTTCGAATGGTTGAATGGTTATTCCTTTGTATATTATGTATGTTTTGTATTTACTGTAAGGTAAATTCGCTCGTTACGTCCATTAAATACTTTCATCAGTGTAGAAAAAAGATCGTTTTGTTGGCCTGCTAATGAAGTCAGAGGGTAGCAGCAGTCGTCGTTACCCTTTTTTTCTACCATTCCCTTTCGGTGTCTGTGATCGGTGGCGCCAATATTCCTCAACTTCCTCCCGTTGCCGATTTCGGTTTAATAATGAAACAATAGCTCCGAAATGAACGCGATCATTCCGTTAACGGTATAGGGAACTTTTTGAAATTGTATACGTCTATAATTAGGGAACGGTTCGGTTTTTTTTGTTCGGTGTACATAATGGGATTCGGTGTACGGCTTTTGTTATCGGTTTATTAAATCGTGTAATTCGTCCAATCAAATTAAACAGCTATTTTAAACGTTACGTTAACGGCGGACCGTCAATTAAAATATCGGCGGACTATCGGTTCTATTCCGTCAAAGATGTGGCGGGGCCGGAGTGAAAATATCTAAAGCTCAACGGTTACAACTAATGGAATAATCCGCGCGCGTTGGTCCGTTATTATTCGATCGTAATATGTATCGATCGTCGAAATCGATTTTCTGTCACCATTTTCGTGAATACCTCGCTGTAGTAATATATTATTCTATATGTATATAGATATATATTACACGCTATTGGTCATAAAAGTTTCGTCCATGAAAACGAATTTTTTTGTTATTTCTCGTAAACGTCTCGTCGTTACGACGATTCGTCATTTTCATCGACACTTGTCAAACCCGTTTCAAAAAAAAAAATAAATAAATAAATAAATAAATAGGAAAAAATATCCCATAAAAAATAACTTAGCCGTCATCGTGTCGCTTATTCCGTTCCTGTAATGCAGTTTACTATAATATATTATATCGGGGTATTTACTGTGGTTCGCGTTCCGTCGATTGCGTGAATTTTGCCGAGCGTTTATAGCAAAAATAACGACGGTAATTATTATTATTATTATCAACAATAACTTTGATCCCCCAACCATAAAGCGAAAATTCCACATAATTTATTCGAATACTATCGCGATGTATATTAACGTAATTTGATATAGAAATGTTCACGTGTTATTGTTTGGTTAAAGTGTATAATATTTATATTTATTCTGTGACCCATATCATTCAAATACTCTAAAGTTTTGGATTTCGAATATATACGGTATATTGTACGACCGATTTATCCGACGAATACATTTTTCCAAAAATGATAATAATTTAATTTGATCTTCTACAAAAAAAACTACGCTCATTTTCGTTTTCCGCCAAAAACAGAATTAAGCACTTAGAGGCGCGATAAAAAAAACACTTGTCGCGTACGCGCACCGGAACTATCGGTTTCCGTATTGCCGATCCGTCGAAACGGGCGGAGCCTGCGGCGATTTCTCGCCGTGTGAAATTTATGTTTCGTTTGTTTTAATTAATTTTTACGCCGCCGTGGCCGACGGCACCGCCACCTAACATAACCGCCGTCTATTTTCCCGTCCTTACCTGTACAGCGTCTAAAGTGTGACGTTTGTTTGCCCCGTCGTCGTCAATCGTAGCGTTTTTCGATTATTCCCGGGCGTTTCCGCTTTTTGTTTTTATTTCCATTTCGCCAATAATCGATTTATCCGTTTAAAGCAGAGAGTGGCCGAACGTTTTTTTTTTATATCGCGCGCGCACAGTCCTCAAAAAATACAAATAAACCTATAAAGCTCAAAAGGTTAGATTGGGCGTCTAAATATTGTGTCCTCAGACGAAACGCTATTATAATTTACGCCCAAAAAGGTATTTATCAAAAAAAGTTATTCGTCCACCAATGATTTTCCTACATACACTGGTCGAAATATATTTTTTTTTTATTTCAAGAACTAGAAAAATACAATTTGTTCGTTTGCAAAAGAAAAACGTACGGTTTAAACCTTATGACACGTTGTTCGGGAATTTACGGATAGTAAACGATATTTAGTTACTGTAGTTTATCGAAACGGGTTCAACTATGCGTGCGTAATTTCTTTCGTATAAAATGTAACTCGCGTCATTACGGCGAGTACGTAACCTCGGCACATATAGAACGCGATGAATTCGTTAATTTAAAATTAAATTCGCTACCGAAAACGTCGGTTTTATCGGTAATAAAAACTGTATTTAATTGTTAAATGTGACTGAAACGAGTACATATTGTATAACCATCACTTCCAGTCCCTAATTGGTAATTTATCGTAACTCGGCGGCAATTATTAATGTTCACCCGAAACACCGGTTTTATCGCAAAACGATACAATGTATATCACACTCGTTCTGGTTGATCTGTTATATTTGTTAAAAGAACCGGAAGAAATTATTAGTTCGAATTGGATAATATCCAATTAACGACTAAAACGTATACTGTAAAATAATTATAATTTCGTCGCTACGAGTTCTACGAACATGGGTAATAATTACCACCCGTTTGGAAATGAACGAACTACCCGTGAACAAACGCAATACAGTACCGGTAAACTATAGCGTTTCATTCGTCGGTGACGACCACTCGTGGACACGAGTTAAGCGCGACGTTTTTACGAGTCTGAGGGTCGAGAGCGTGTCACGGGATGGCGGCAATTCGTAAAAGAAAATCTAAACGTTACATTTTACACGTCCGTTCTTGATACCAACGTAAAATGAATCTCGTCCGTACGTGTTTATCTTGGCGCTGCAGACCGGGACTACGTGCCCGAAAATGTCTCGTTTGTTTATTTACGGCACCCGGCGCGGCCGAATAATAATTTCCATTCTCTCGTTTATCCGGTAGCCTATACGCGCGTAATTTCATTACGGCACGGTGTCCACGGAGTAATTAACGTGTAATAAGTTAATATACGCATATGTTTTTTTAGTCCCGTCTAATACTCTTGCGAATTTAACGGGTAGATAGAAATATGTATGTTAGAAGTGATTTTTTCGCAAAATAAAACCATTAAGTTTAATAGTACCATCGTCTACCACCCGTTTTTACACCACTCTCTTTGCTCTCCGGATAATGATATTTTAATGAAAACTCATAAGCATCGTATTAATCTTGCGTCGTACACATTGACGAGTGTATTATTGAACAATGAATCAACCGTTATAAATTATGGAATATATCAATAATAATGACGTACAACTGTAAATGGCAGCTTATAAAAATACAATATCATATTTCCCCGTTGTGT
>JAIPRN010004011.1:0-17564 GCA_025469175.1 Geopemphigus sp. TES_GeoC_2020 | reverse complement strand
TTCTCTCTTTGTTTTCTTTGTATTTTATCGCGTATATATATATATATATATATATATATATATATATATGTGTGTGTGTGTGTGTGTGTATAATAATACCTACACGATTTTTTTATTTACGCTTATCGTCGTCGTCGTCGACGTCGTGAGCAGAGCCGATCGTACGAAGACGACGAAGAAGGGCGACCACGACAACCTGTTTACATACACACACGCGCGCGCGCGACGAGCATCGGATAATCTGCATTTGTACACAATAATAGTAATAATAATAAAATAAATATCATTATTGGCTGAGGTTGCGGTGACGTACGCATATATAATATGTATATGGAAACGTTTACCGCCATATACGTATATCGTGTGTGTGTGTGTGTGTGTGTATGTTTACACGCAAGCGGGTGAAACACAAAACGGGTTTAAATTTACAATACCCTTTTTGAGTGTCGGCAAATATTTGTCGACAGCAACCCATATGGCGGGCTGACGGGCGGGTCCCTCTCTGACGCCGCCGCCGCCACCGTCATGTTCTCCCTCCCCGAAACTACGTATTTTAGTTTTTCGATATTTTTTTTTCACTCCGGAAACCGTTTTTTTTTTGCCACCCCCTTCCCCTTTCATCCATCCATCGCCGTCACTAGCCCGTGAAAGGGTTCATTATAGACAATAATAACCGGGCTGACAAAACACGAGCGCGTCGTACGCGCTGCGGGAGCGCAATATGTCATAACGGACGGTCGCAAGCGGACCACCGTTCTCTGAATAAAAAAAAAAACAAAAAACGGTTTTTAAAAATATAATATCGTTCGTAAAATATGTTCGAGACGGAAAATACCACCGCGTGTCGCGGCCACCGCCTCCGTGAACGACGACGACAACGATAACATCTCGATAACTACGTACCGCGTACGCGCACGCGTTTCGACATATGTAATGGTAGTTATGGTAGTAGTCGTAGTAGTAGTAGTAGTAGTAGTAATACGCGTTTTACCGTCCGTTTTATACGACGACGGTTTTTTTTTAAACTTTATTTGTATCTCCGGCAATTACAATTTTATCGTTTTCTCCGTATTATCACGTCGTCGACATTTACAATCCAAACTTGGCGGCTTTCGTCAAACTTATTCCTCGTGCCGTGAACAACACGAAAAGAAGCGAACATTTCTGTCGTCCCGCCTACCGTCAATAACTCGAACGAATGACAATAGACGAACGCGTCAAACGCTTAAAAATGTCATATTTACGTGTACGTTGTCGTCTATTCGCGCACGTAAGAACCGACGTATCTACTATGAGGCCATCCGAAATCTCTGCAAAATGTTGGTGCTTCTGAAGGGTTATACGTAGTAAAAATGTCTGTTTTTGTATCGTAACCGTTAGTATTAGCGTACCCGAGTGGAATAAATACCAATTATTATTCGGCAAATTAACCTTTAGGAACCAGACGGAAGCGTTAATGTTGGTGTCAGCTCGTCTACATATTGACGTAAATAGTTTTCCTAGCTTTAATTTCGATTAAAACGTCCATTAAGAACGAATCTTTCAGACGTTAAACGATTGACTGTGTCATTAATTTATACTTAACGCGTTAAAATTGCGTTAAATTCCGTTGTTCTTAAACAATTATCCTCGTACTCGCGTATTATTCGGGCGAATTACAAAACGAGTACGCGCTCGTCTCCAAGGTTGTTCAAATTACACGTAAATATGCCTACGTGTCCGTCGATCTCTTCTGGCGACTCGTGCTCACAAACTTTCGGAATCGGTCGGAAAAATTGATTTTCTATTTACGAAACCGCGCCGGCGTTTTTTTACTATCGTTATTTTCCTTCTATTCTTGAATCCGATCCAACTTCGCCGCGTTGGCCAGCGATTATTTCCGACACACTCGAAACGCTCGCTTAATATACATATATATATATATATATATATATATATACGCTATTAAACGACGTAGTTAGGAACGCCACAACCGGAGAAATGCGTAGTCACGTTGATGTCGCGTGCTGATCGATGATTATTATTTTACTTTTTTTTACGTCCACGCGCTCCGGTGTTACCTTTAACTATTCGATGTACTCCGCCGTTAATTGAGGTTCGTATAAGTCTATCGAGTAAATTCGACTCGGAATCGTCCGGTAAACACGGTCATTACGCTCGTATTATTATTATTATTATCATCATCGATTAGGTCATTCACCGTTGATCAAAGGAATAATCGAATGTATTATACCGGAACGCCGATTATTACCCTCCTCTCCTCCCCGCACGTTTTATTAATTATTCGGAATCGGAATAAAACTCGGTACGCGTTTCCGAACGTGATTCACGGCGAAGAAAAAGGAGACGGATGATTCGAAAAATGTTTACATTACGCGTTAAACGAAATTAAAAGGAAAACGTTTCGGTAAAAAACTCCGCGGTATTAATTATTAAAGGTTAAGTTAATCGTTGAAATAACTGAACGTAAACACCACCGCGATGTCAGAGTATTTATGTACATTTATATATATTGGAACTAAAATATTAAGATTCAAGGTAAGTACGAGGTAACACTATGGAATCATAAAGCAATCGGTAGGATGGGCGTTCCTTGTCGAAGTCGCATTAACTAAATTCCTTTCCTCGGAGTTAATTGCGAAACACGAAAAACAACCGAAAACAATTAGTTAACGATTTTTTCCTTTTATTTTTTTTTAATCGCTATTATTTATCATTAAGGCGCTACACGCGTCAACGTTGTTTTTTTTTTTAAATAGTAACGACCGCGGCGGTAAGGTGGGCAGTCTTTGTTTGATTATTATAATGTTATATCGCACGAATTACGAATATAAAATTATTCGTAATAATAATAATATATTATGTAAATTATATAGGAAGAGGTGTGTTTGAAAAGCCGTCCGATAAAAATAATATTATAAACGTTTTGGGCCGCGCCGTTCTATCATTAAATAAAGAACGACGACCGACGACTCGACGGCAGCGGTGCGGATAAACGTATATTTTTCTTTCGTACGGTGTATATAAAATAAACGTGTATATATATATATATATATATATGTATATATTACCCGTACGATCTCCGGAACGGCGAAAATAAAAATAAAATAAGAAGCTATTTATAATGCACATATATTATATGTATATACATCGTGTTCGTAGCGTACTTGTGTAGTTAATTAATTATGTGGCAACATTCTGCGCCTCTGTGTTGGAAGGAGATTCACACGCAACGAGAAATTATTATAGAATCTGGCGGTCTCCCATGTAATAAACGCTCGCACGCTACGCGCCGAAGTTTATATTTTTAGTCGTCGGTTTACGATTATTATTATTACGCGGTTTTTTCTTCATTCGGTATAAACAAAACAGTTGCGCATAATAATAACAAAAAATAAAAGGAGAAAATAACCGAGCAAAAAAAAAACAGGCACACGCACATAGTCTATACGTATATTATATATATATATATGTATCTCATTAGGCACATTATCACGTTTCCCTTTTGGCCTTCTCTCCGTCCCGGGCTCTTTCTACGGTCCACGGAGTTATAATAATAACGTCGGACATAATCTCCTCCGGGTGCATTGGGCTGTGAAACTGAACGGATAAACACGATTTTTACCCTCGATAAACAACCGGCATGGCCGCCACCGCCGCCCGCTGTTTATAACCTGAATAATATTATGTACATATATAATGGGAACCGTGCAAGGGGAGCGATGGGAGGGGGGGAGGTAACGAAATAAAAATAAAATAGGAAAAAAATACTTAAAACTCTCAAAGGGAAGAGCACACCGGCCGCCGCCGTCACTCCGCGGGGATATGGGGGGAATCGATTTTATTGTGTTTCGCGCCGTACGTAGGCACGACGAAAACGATAGCATCTGCCTGGCCGGCCGGTCGGTCGTCGGTCTCGCGGCGCAAAATCCCGTAATGCGTTATAATAGGTTTGTCAGGTAGTCGTCGTCGAACGCGCGCGTACGTTATGTGTGTGTGTGTGTGTAGTCTTCCCCCACTAACCGACCGTGCCCGTGGCGCGCGCGCGTATGTGTGTAAAAATCACACACGCACACAAAATTTATTATTGTGTTGTACGATATAAATTTCACTGTAGACATTCCACGGACCGGTTCAATTACACTAAACATTTCCACTTCCCCCTCGTTCCCCTCCAACCGTCAGAACCCGTACGCGGCCAGCGCGACGTCCCGTCCGGGCGGACGACTCATCGCGGTCGTCGTTAAGCCTCTCTCTTCACTCCTTTCGCCTCCTGCGACCGCGTGCGCGTCACCGCTGCCGTCGTCGTCGTCGTCGTAGTCGTGTTCACGGTCGGACGGTCGAACAGTTGTTCTAAGGTCGCGCGTTTAACAATAAACAGTTGTGGAACGCGTTTTTCAACGCGAGCACGCACGCACACGAGCGGGCCCGTCGCGCCCGACATTTTCTGTTACGGCCGCCGTATGTCAAATTTCCAATTCTTACGGACGACGAATATCCGGCCTAAGTGGATGGTGGGGGGGAAGGGGACGAACCGTTTCTCTTTCGTAACGCGTTCGATTAGTATTGTTTTCCTACTGCGAACCGAAGCGGACAATGCTGACGCGCCGGCGTTGTGTATCGCACGATAACCAAATAAAAATACGATAATAATAAACAACGGACGCGCGTCCGTAATAATTCAACGAGCCGTTAAAATGTATTACGTACGCTATGCGCGCGCGTGTGTATAGTAGCTAGGTATTTACATTTTTTATCGTTAGGGCTGATGAATGACGGAGACCAGGGAAGCAGGAAAACGATAATAATTATTATACTACATTCAAAGACTCTTTTGTTAATTATGGGGGGGAGGGGGAGCCCGCCGAGAGAGTAATATAATAATAATCGAGCGGAGAGAGAGTGCGAAAGAAAACAAACAATACCGTTCGTTACGTTTTAATACTTATTCAAATTAATATTTAGCGTGTTTAAGTTTTAAGACACTCGCGTAAAATAAAAAGAATTCGCGAGAAAAACAAAACTACTACGCGAAACATAAATATTTATACGAATTATGTTTTTAGTACGCGTATTATTCTCGTCGTAATTCGTAAACCATTATGACAGAAACGAGTCTCAATTGAAATGCAAATAGACCTTTATGTTTAATACTTTAACGTTTAAACGTCAATACATCTTCCCGCCGTAGTTTATTTCGGTTTCCCGAAAGATCTCTCGGGTTATTCATTTACGTTCCCGACGTTACACATTTCAGTTGAAAATAGCCAGATTATCGAAAGGAGCAGGTACTTCTCGTTTTTTCAATACCTATACGCGTCGAGTTCTGCAGTAAACAAATACCTCTCGACGTTCGAAATTCCTACAGGACCCCTAAATCGTGAAAACGATGAATACAACGCATTTGTTGTTTTGTAGCCTTGTGGTACACTCTTTTGTTGGTGTAGGTTGTATTTTTTTCAAAAGGAAACCATTGTGGTAACTGGCATTCATCCGGTGCAACGGTGTAAAGGGGCATGTCTATCTTATTGTTGTCCGCTTAGGTAGAGACGGAATCCGACACGCACATGTCTTCTAAAGTGTGCCAAGTCTTAGTGGTCTAGATCACCCACGGATCGTCAGTAAACAATTTAAATTTACGGAGACATTATCAACGTAGGCACCCGATATCGCGGCGAGTGTAAATACGTAAATACGATTTACAAATTGCTATACAAACCGCGGCGGGTGCCCCAAACGTGTTTAATTCGACGTTTTGTCTTTAACTATATAATTCATAGTACACGTTCTTCGATTCCGATAAAAGTATAATTGCGGGCCGGGCCATACGCGTATTCGTTTAATCACGAATACGGTAGGGTGGTATTGTTGCCGTTTATTTAAATAGCATTGGGAATCGAAGGAGTGCGAACCGTCGTTTGTAAATGATACGATCCCGAGCAACCGTCGTCGTAAAATACTTTCAAACACGTTCGCTTTTGTATCTATTGTAAATGGTAATTGGAGGGGGGAACAGCTGGACCTAAAATTATGTAGTACGAAATTCGGAAATGTGTAGTCCGTTATTTTGGCGTTACCATTTCTGTTTGATTTTACTATACCCTATGATCCGTTCAATTTTCGAATTTCAGTTTTGTTTTCGCCACCGTTAAATAAACGTTAAGTGTCAATAATAACGCGACAAATTGACCGATTCACTTTATTTTATTACGTCAACGTATTTGTCCTTCGAATATCAAACGATACCTTGTCGATGCATAAGACAGAGGTAAATGTATCGTTGCTAAAATATAAAGAATACGATTCGCGAAAACGGGTAGGTCTTTAATATATACAAAAAAAAACTATTGTTAGGAGTACTGTTTGAAGTTTACGTAAGTTCAAATATTTATATTTAAATTTTACATTTTTACGTACACAATTCGCGTAAAATATAAATTATAAATACTAATCTATGTTACGATCCACAATTATATTTTTGCGGGACAGTTTTAATTGACAATGGTGAAATATGTAACGATGAATTCAACGATATCAAATGCCGAACAACCACTCGTTTAGTAGTTACAAATATATAAAAAAGACAAACAAAAAGGTAAATTAAAATTGGAAATTTTTCAAAATTAAATTCCGTTAAAGCGTATACAATTTATTAACACCTAATAATGTTTAATAGGTAATATGCATTCTTACACGAATTATTTATATAATTAGTGATATTATGTTTTTAATTATGGCGTATATATACCTAGTTTATATAGCTATGTTGGTGACAATTAGCAAATATATTATTGAAAATATAATTTTTGTCATATTTAAAATGCCCTCCGTGTAATATCTGTTTATTATGCGCAATTATTTTTATAAATCACGTTAGTCGTATTATTTCACATATAAATTCCATCGTATTTTGGCTTGACGGTTTCGTTTTATGATTGTATTGATAATGATAAAGTCGAAGGTAATGAGAACGTATATAAAATAAATTACGACGGCACGTTTGAAAAATTAAATTCTAGTAAAGGTAGAAAAATGGTTAGGTGCAAAGTGTGTTATCGCCATTAGCAAACAGTAATATTACATTGTAAACAAATGAATCATATTCCGCTTATTTACATTATATTAAAAACATTTTTTCATACTCTTGAATAATCATCTTTTAAATTAAGTGAACATAGTGAATGTTTAAAAGTTAAAAGTTTGTCTAATTTACCAGAAGCTGAAACATAAATCACGGTATCTATAAACAAACATATATATTTCAACGTAACTAAGATATATCTAAACAATTATATGCGTACATTAATGTTTCTACATGTAGTACACAAAGTATCTGGTCATTGCCATCGACGGAAATAATGAATTTAAAAAGAGAAAAATTAACGACGAATTAAAAATAAAGAAAAATATAATAAAATAAAGAATTGTATCCATTTATACCAAAAAGACGACTTAATATGTAATATACCATACGAATGATCGTATTTCAAGTTCTTAATATAAACTAATATTCTAATGTTTAAAGATAAACTAATAAAATAATTGTCTAACAATTTCGTTAAGAGTCTATGATTCTATGGATACAATTCAAATTGATTATGTTCGCCTTTTAACAAAACTTATTTACTGAAAATGATAGTCCTGAGCTTGTATTTAATAGTTTAATGAATCAGGAGCACAAAGCCGTTTCGATACGATTATATATGTTTCCTTTAAATTATTGATCGAAAAGAAAAGTTACATATGATATCGTTTGTAGTCACTGATGGTGCAAGTATTAATGTTAGCTAAAAAATAGGGCTTTGAAAAAAAAATAGAAAAAAGATTCTACAAAATTTCCTCTTTTAAAAATGCGGTGTGCTGTCCAACACTTAGCCTTGTCTTGGGTAGTCACTAACTAAAAATGTGATAGAATAATCGAACGTATGTTCATCATTTTCAACTTATTTTAATCAATCTTGTCTTTAGTACTATAGAACTGAAAAATATCGCTGAAAAATGAAATCAGTCGAACATTTTCTAAAGTATTTTGAAATTCATTGGACCAAGTTCATATATAATTTAGTAGATGTATAAAGAAATTAAAAAACTTATTGAAGAAATTGACGCCAAAACTGAAGGATTTTTAAAATATTAGTCGATCCTAATACTTCGAAATTATTATGATTTATTATAAACCTCGGTTACCTTTACTCAAAATGTTAAAAGGAACTCCAGTCGAATGATATATAAATGTTTGGTATAGAGAAGGAAAACATATTTTACTTCAAAATGTTCAAAAACTTTCGCCTAATTTTTCCGGCGAATGGGAAAAATTGTTAGAAAAGAAGTTGATTTATACAAGTTCGGGAATATTGGAAAAAGAAACTGTTACACTTATGAATCTTGAAGTATACGACGGAGAAGGAACATCCAGTTATAAAATGAAAGGACGTAATTACTAGATATCTGAAAATCGTTGTCTTATATGTAATTTTACAATAGAACATATTTTTGACATATTTTAGTGATTCATTAAATATCTCAGTTAGTTTTTTTCTAATACTTTTTCAAAGTTGAATGTTTCAGTTATTAATGATGAGTTAAATTATTGTCACAAAATCGTATCAAATAAATAAACGATTTTTTTGTCACTTAGTGCAATAATGGTTAGAAATCAAATATTTTATAAACCACCCGAATGTATTTGAAATACAAAACAATTGTACTACATGCTAAATTTCAGCGTGTATTTCGAAAAATTGAACATTTCGATTCATGATAGAGGGAAAATCGCGTGTTTTTTAGGTTTATTTGTATATGAAAATGAGTAAGTAGTTACGTATCTGTACGATTAAATTAAATACCGTACACGAGGGTATTTTAAACAGCACGCTTTATATATTGTAATTAAGATTTACAATCGCTTTATTATCACATATACGTATACGGGTATCGCACAAATAATGGTAAATCATATCGTCCACATTTTGCAATCGACTCACGGAGTAATAACACGAATAACCGATAAATATATTGACTTAGAAGTCGGACACTTATTATTCAATGGTGACCGACTAGTGATGAAGTGTTTTTCGCGTTATAAACAACATTTTTCAATTATATAATGGATATTAAAACAACTCATGTTATCAACGGTGAACGAGGGGGTAAATGTGTATAATGGATAATCGATAATTATAAATATGTAGAAAATATAAAGCGTTAAATACAAGCGGGAACGTAGATTGGCTGTGTTTTAAAAAAAATCACTCATCCACGGTTAAAACATGTAGCGATTTCAATAACATTCCCCACATAAGAAATGAGCATCAGCACGATCAATGGTCTCGCACTTGGAATATACAAAGTCAAAACGTATAAAATTCATTAGCTATCGTGAAAAATAATACGTATTCAAAATAACGTTTGTAATTTAAAAAATATTTAAGTGGGCTATGACGTTAAGAAAGCGTAATGTATCATAATACATATTAATATATTATACATTCGCGTGTATTATATCGTGTTTAAATTTAAATTATTTCACTTTTTCGCGGAGGCACGTGGCTATATATGTATACATATAATAAATATATACTCTATAAAATGTGCGCTTTTCCGTAACGTTTGTTGATGTTCTTACACAGAAAATTTAAATTAAAAAAAAAATATAACTGACAAATAAAAAATAAAAGACTCTCTTGGAAACATAAACGAAAATTTCGATCTTCCATTTTTCGTTTTTAATTTTGAGCGTCGCTGTGGTCGTTTTTTTTTTTTTTTTGTTGCTGTCCGTGATGAGTATTGATTGTCAGACTGTGTTTGTCCACTTGATTGTGCCAACGTTTAAAAACTTATGGTAATGCGATTTATCTGTACGGGGTTATATTATGAATACACTACACAGGGGAAGAATTAACTACGCGAAATTATAGGTTAACGGCAATTAAAACAATGTTTGAAATGTTCAATGTGTACGAATACATTTTATTATAACGTTGGGAACATTTTGCATTATCAATATCGATACTCGAATAATTTAGTCACTTATCGACATAAAAATCTTATTTTTAATAACCAAAAACGTTTTTTTTTTTTAATCTTATAGTTAATGTATTTAAAATAAAGATATAAAGAAAAGATAGTTGCCGATGTTTAACACCTTGAATCGCCTAATTGGCTTCTTCCCTTCTAGCAATGCCGATTGTTGCGGACGCGTGTATGTATTATCTAATTACGCTACCATCTTAGATAAATGCCACGCTACTACACGCTTATTATTTTAACAAGAAAAAATGGCGTGAGAAAATGTATAGAACGCTTCACTTGTTTAGTTAAGGAACAAAGTTTTAAACTCCGGATAGATCTCGACGGCTTTATCAAATTATCTGTGCTACATACTTGTGCGAATAAAAATTTCCCAAACTCGATTATTGTGTTCATGATGCAGAGAATGGATATAATTATACACGATTAATATAAACGGCAAAAGCACCGTATAAATGAACAATATAATTTACATACGTACGAATTAGTATTTTTTTAAATATAAAAATAATAACGATTACCTGTTTTGAAAACGTTATTGTTAACATTTCTGAATAATATTAAATATACGCAATTATGTTACCTTGATAGTATCTATTTGTTTTTCGTCCTATATCCTAAATAGTTATAGGTTACGATGGTTCTTATATCTAAATAAATAATGTATATATATAACCTATATTATTTAACGATTTAATTATAATATTTTTACCGAATTTTTCTTTTTTTTTCACGAAAAGAATTATCATTAATCATGTTTATTAATATTGGTTACGAGTATAATCCACATGAAAAACATATGTTCAATATTTTGATACTTTACGCGCAATAAATTTGTTTATTTAAAACTTAATTCTCAATCACGATTTATTTTTACGTTATTTGGTTCTAATGTATTGAACTGATTACGTATAATATGTTTAAATTTCTCCGTTTACATAGCCCGTTTTTTATTTAGTCATTTTGTTGCACCATTAATAACCGTGAGCGGAAGTCCTACGACATTTCAAACAGTTTTTAATAATATGTATTTGTAATCAATTGGCCTTTAATTTTAGCCAAACTTTGTGTAAATAATTCAAATCGTATAACGATTATAATTTATGCGTATTAGAAATATGATCGTTGTATTTGTCAATTTATATTATTATGTCGTTTTTTTTTCAAAACTATCTATAACGATGAAATATTGAGAGCTAGTTAATATAAAATAAAATTTTACTCTTCAAAACAGTAGGTGTATAAACGACGGCATAATGAAAATGTATATTTATAATTTAACGCGTTATCGTAAGTTTGTGTCCTTTGATATATATATATTTTTTTGTCTCTGTAGGGCTTAATAAATAGAAACTACTTACGGGCATATATATAATGAGAATTGATAATAGTTCGTAATTGATTATATAAATCCATTAAAAACATGTTTGCGCGTTAAATTTACAGCTTGTCGAAAAAACATTGTAACAACTTATGGTACCGTTCGTGCGGTTTGTTTGATTTCGTAATAAATAAATAAAAAGCCGTTTACCGATTAATATATTATTATTATTAAGGTAGTCGTAAATTATATTATTGCAGTTTTAAGTTGGCGTTAAAAAGCACAATCGCCACATATTGTGTACGTGTGTATTGGTAATTGTTCTCAAGGTTGTACGAAGCTCCTCCTAGTCACGTTCGTTATTGGAAGTTGTATCGGTCTCCTTCAACCGCGTTCGACTCTATACGCGCGTAAATATTGTACAGCTTTAAGAAATAAAACATTATATTACGCACGCGGAACATTTATGTGATTATCGTGTGTTTGATGTTTATAAATTATAAAAATCCCGGGAACAGCAGGAAGGACGACGCGATACCGGAGTATTAATAAAACTGCGCGGCGGACGGTGTGTAGTTTATGTAGCTTTGATTTAAAACGAAATTTTATCGAACGCCACTGTGGAGCGTGCCATAAATTCATCGGCGGCCGTTTTTAAGTACATTTACACGAGATTATCGTAGATTCGATCTGCGCGTTATAATAAAAACGCCGTTGTGTATGTTTTATATACCTCTACGTATTTCACTACGCCGCGGCGAGGCGGTGGTCGGTCGTTTTTCAGATAAAAAAAAAAATAAATAAATAAAAACCCCCAATGGATTTTCCGTGTTCGAAACATATTGTGTATTCGGACACGGCGTGGGGTCGCTGCGCGTTAAGTTCACACGCACGTCACGCTCGGCACGATGTTGTTTTTTTTTCTTCACTATTTTTTTTTCGTGTATATATATATATATATATATTTCATTTCTCGTTCGTTTTTTTTATATACATATATTATTAATCGACGGCCGCGGCGGCACGTTAAAAACGCATCGACGAGATGAGTAATAGGGTGTCGGAGGTAAATACAGTTACGAAGGGCATTGCCAATCCGGCGACGGTCTGTGGTCTTTGAGCGTCATCGTTGTTTGGGGGATGGGAGCGGGGGTAGATGGGCGGATGCGGTACGGGTCTGACGGCGCGGGGTGAATGAGGTTCGGGTCGGTTTTACAGCCGTTCTTACACTAATTATCCGACGGAGTTAAGTGGCAACGTGTGGGCGTGAGAGTAATCTCCGACCCGACGCGCCCGTCTGCAGCCGCTGCCCGCGGGCACCTCTTACACGACTACATAGTTGCCGCCGCCGCCGCCGCCAAGTCGTGTGTATATATACACATACACGCACACGCGTTTCCGTGATATAAATTACATATCTCGACGACTTATTGTTCCTTTTATTGTCGTGTTATTATTATCATCATCGTCATCATCATCATCATCATCATCATCATCATCATCATCATCATAGTGGTCGTCGTTGGTTATTCGTGTTTCGTCTTACGTTTCCATTCAAAATATCACGCAGCATACGCGTATACGCGTGGTATACGGTATATTCACACACACACACACACACACACACACACACACACACACACACACACACAGTAATAAGTAATAACGGCGTAAAAAAAATAATAACGATAATATAACTTACGAGAACGACGAGTATGGTCGAGCGAGCGTGCGCCGCAGAATTGCGGTTTTTTTTTAAACGAAATATTTCGACATCACGCGTCTATGTATGCGTGTGTGTGTATGTGTGTATTATAATACTATAATATATTTTAAAGGCGGGCGTACGGGTATCCGCGAGTATATGTATAATGTAACGAGATCGGGTGAGAACGACCGTCGAAATGCACGCTGCGGATAATGTAGATATTTTGTTTAAACAACCGCCCTGCCGCCCACCGCTACCCGATGCACAGCACGCGAACCGCGTGTGTATAGCGCGTACGGTATTTTCCCTTCGCCGCCACAGCCGACACCGCCGCTGGTTCGAAGAATAAATCACGAACTATACGTCCCTTTTTTTCTCCATTTCCCGTCTCGTCATCGTTGTCGACGCCGCGGGGTTTACTTGTACGCGTTTATATGTATATATATACACACACACACACACACACACACACACACACACACACACACACAGATATATATATACGTATACATGTACCTAAAAAAGGACTCGTGTGTCGTAAATCGTGTGCAACGTCTACGCACTAAGACGGGTAGCCACGACGGATACCGAATACATTTATACGTGTAAAGTGCGCGCGTGTGTATATATATACATATATATATATATATATATATGTACCCGTGTATACGGCGTACACGCGTTATATATACAGATAGATATAAACGGAGACGAGAATGGTGTGTGTGCGTGTGTGTGTGTCGAAGAAGGGGTAAAATGTATGATATATATGTATACGACGACATATGCACACATACACACGCGCGCGCGCGCACGAGGCGCGGAGGTGGTTATGTGTCGGTGGTACAAAAAAAAAAAAAATGGTTAGACCCATATCGATACACACATACATATTATGTACTCGAACCACACATCACACTACACGTACGTGATATCGTTAAAAATAACACGGTTCTTTTATTATTATTATTATTATTATTATTTCATTTCGTGTGTACACGTTTTATATTTATTATTATTTTTTTTTTTTATACGACTTCCAGATTGTAAAATTCATTAAGTCCATTACCAAGCGCGTTCTCGTTTTAATTATTTCGCTTTCCGAGTCGTTAAAGCCCGTTCTTTGTGTGAAAAAAGGGGGATAATATAAAGGCTCCGCCGGGTGGTATCGCGGCGGTGGCGCGGTGGCGTCGCGGGGCCGAGTGTAAAGTTGAAAGTAATTGGGCGACGCCCGGAGCTTTAGACGTCTTCGCTTTTTCTTCCACCGCCGCCCGGTCGTCCTTATTATTTCTTTTTTCTCTCTCCCCTTCGCATTTTCTTTTCTCTCGCGATGTCGCGAAAAGCGCGAAAGAGAGAGCGCAACGGGCGAGAAAGGGTCGAATTCAATATACAAGCGCCGTGTACACTGTACAGTGTACACACTACACCCGCGCGCTATGCTACGCGGACGGCGGTGGCGGCAACGAAGAAGACTACCAAACGGGCGTGCTGGTGGCGATAGTGATGGTGGTGGTGGTGTTCGCGCGGAGGCGCGGCGACGGCAACTCCTCCGGGCTCCTGCACAATAAAGTTCTTGTGTTCATATCTCGCGAAAGTTCTCTCCCGCCGTCAAAACGAAAGTGTGTATACTCGCTTTCTCCTCGTAATTTATCTAATAAACGACTTTTCGGACGAAGAAAAACGGTCGCGGGTAACGCGAAAATAAAAAGGAAAGAAACTCGCGCGCGCGCCAAACGCAAATCGATCAAATCCATTATCCCTGTAAGTACGCACACGCGCGTGTGTGTGTGTGTGTGTGTGTGTGTGTGTGTTTGCGAGACGAGAGCGCCCGTGCGTGCGTATACACCTACGTATAATAATACACGCGCGTTGCGGAAATTAAAACAAAAGTTTGACACTAACGGAAATTTATCGGCCGTAACGAGATTGGCAAACGCAATTATCGTGGCGCAGTAACGCGCTGGTGTGTATGTGCTCGTACGTATACCGCCACCGTCACAACGGTCGTCGTTTGGCCGCGCTATTGCGACGCAACGGTATATTAACAGCACCGTGTTCGCGGCACAGTAACGGCCAATGTTTAAACGTTCGTAAAATAATAAATGGAGGCGATCTGAAGGCAAAGGTCGGCGAGAAGGGGCTTGGACGTCGCGTTTTACACACGCGTGGCAAAAAGAAAAATCGAAATAATTACGATCGGTTGGGACGCGACGACAATCGCCGGGGTAGTAAAGAACACCCGGCGAGGGGGAGGGCGGCGAGGATATATGGCGTGACGTACGTGTAAAAGTCCTATCGGGCGACGGCGGTCGTGCGTGCGGGCGGCGCAGTCAGTCGGCGTTACATACCGACATCACGGTCGTCGAGAATATGGTATCGATTGGTGTCGCGGGACCGCGACGGCGGCGTCGGTTTATGATATAATGACGAGAAGGGTGCCACTTTACCCGCGGGTCATTATTAACGACGACTATCGGGGCTTGAGGGGAAGAGGATTT
Source organism: Geopemphigus sp. TES_GeoC_2020 (assembly GCA_025469175.1). Classification (NCBI taxonomy): domain Eukaryota; kingdom Metazoa; phylum Arthropoda; class Insecta; order Hemiptera; family Aphididae; genus Geopemphigus; species Geopemphigus sp. TES_GeoC_2020. The sequence continues at coordinate 2,008 of JAIPRN010004011.1, read as the reverse complement.
GGCGGGAATGGCTATACGACGAGCGAACGTAGTAGTCGGTCGTTTCGAACATTACACGTGTCGCCGGATGATCCCGCGCGATGGGGTGCGGTCGTATATATATACACACACACACGCACACATACACACATACGCAAGCACGCACGCACACACATATACGCACGCACGCACATACACACGTATATATATATATATATATATATACACGTACGGTGTGGTGTACACGACGACGGCTTTATTTAAAGCGGCGCGAACCTTATTATAATATTATATACAATACGCGCACGTCGAGGGAAATATCGAGGGTGGTTGACGGGTGCGCGCGCGAGCGCGGACGACGACGCACGCGGGTGTTTGTCGTTTTATTATACACGATTATTATTCATTACTTTCGTTTTTTCGAAAGATTTTTTTATAGGAGGTCCCGCGCGCGCGCGAGCTTGTGTATATGTCCCACATCCCACTCGATCGTACGGTATACACCGTCACCGTGTCTATTTATCGCCTTCCGCTTCTCGATGCATAATCAATTATTGTACAATAACGTCGTGTTTATTAAACGTACAATATAATATCGGTGGTATAATTTTAGTACGCGCGTGCGTATACGTGTGTGTGTGTGTGTGTGTGTGTGTGTGTGTGTGTGTGTGTGTGTGTGTGTGTGTGTGTGTGTGTGTGTGTGTGTGTGTGTGGCGGAATCGATGCGACGAGCATTACGTATACATTAAAGTACATACGGCGCCGCCGTACAACGATGATATTAGTGTACTATTTATAATTTATTGAAACGGTCGAGCGTCACACACACACACACACGTACACATTTATGTTTCCCGTTTTTAGCCTTTGCCTCGTTGTCGTCGTCGTCGTCGTCGTTCGTCGATATTCGAAGTATTTATGACCCGTTCGCGGTGCACGTTCACGCGCGAGCACGCACCGCTCGCGACGATCGCCGTGCACAAAGCACACAATTAGCCGGTTCCACGTGTATGCCGTTTTGTAGTATATCGTACGTGTATATTTGCTTAGCCGATAACTACTATTATATTGTGTGTTGTTATTCCGCGGAGCGGTGCGCGCGTGTTTGAGTTTATGTATAGTGTGTAAACGAGTAGACGCGACATATATTTTTTTCGGTACGCGCGCGCACCACACCAGCGGAAAATGTGTTTGTTTGGGCGGGGCGGCGAGAGAGAATAGACGAAACGATTTACTACGTACCGAATTTCCTTACGTTCGTATAATTCTCCCCCCTCCCGGGCCGCCGCCACCACCGATCGCTCCCTATCTACGGAAATACTTTGTCGTTCGTACGCGATAATAATGAAACGTAGTGTCCGGAACCTCTTCTCGCCGATTCCTTTCTTCTCGTTGGACGTGAATGTTACTCCGAAACGTGTACACGTTTGCGGACGAGTACGACGACGTGTCGTCGAGTATCGCGAACGGCGATTCGCTGCGCGCACACGTACACGCGCCTTCGAGCGCGTCATACACGACCGTCCGTTTAATTCGCTAGGAATATACGTCGTTATTATAACTACGATTTTTTTAGGTCCGCCTCCTCCACCGCCCTCGCCGTCCGTCGATCGTAGCCGTCGTTCCGCCACAACGGGCCGACGATATTATTATTATTATTATTATTATTATTATGATAATAACATTATCGTTGTACCGTGAAGCAATGAAAAAACACGAAAAATTAAACACAGTCCAAGGCTCCTATTAAATGGGAGTATTGTCATCAATTTCGTAATAAGCCCGCGCGGTGGGCGGCGAAACGAAAAATAAAAATAATCCTAATAATAAACGTTCGCCGCATCGGCCGAGGGCACGATGAAATAATATTACTATACGGCGTAATTTTGTATACATATACCGTACGTATTGTTTTCAATCAAACTAGGGAGGACCGTGTAAAAACGTGTGCACGGCTATGTCGTGTTGCGCCTCAGCCCTCTCCGTATATAAATAAATAAATAAATAAATATATATATATATATATATA
>JAIPRN010004010.1:0-17568 GCA_025469175.1 Geopemphigus sp. TES_GeoC_2020 | reverse complement strand
GTGCGTCGAGGATGTGGGAGATCGGGGCAAATGGAGGTTTAAGACTAAGGTGGCCGACCCCAAATAGATGGGAATAAGGCGAGGACAATGATGATGATGATGATGATTTAAAATTGTTTATTTTTTCGAAAAACAAAAACAATACGCGTCTTTAGTGTTTCGATAATTTGGTCGAAAACGTTATGTCAACTCGTCGCGTTTATAGGACGAACAACACGAAGACAAATGTCACGACAACTGTTTTATACGACTAAAGGGTAAGTTTTTTCCCCTTAAAATCGTCCGATATATATGTGAAATAATCGTCCACATATGAAACCGATGGCCGATTATGATTTGTCGTAGATCGAAATATTATTACGCCAAATGCGATTGGGTGATATTTACGATCTTTCGGCGTTTATTTATTAGCGACGGTAATATATTTATCTCGAAATTAATTAAGAAACTTTCAATATTAAAGGGAAACTTACGAGTGAGACTATTTATATTTAATTTTAAGCGCTCGTGTACCTAATAATATTGTGTTTACGTTTCGGGATTAATTTTCAAAAATTAAATATTACAACGGGTTTTGGAGGTACGTCGTTAATCGGATTTAGAAGGGCAGAGAACGTGTCGTCGAATTTGGGAACAATTTGAATACTTGACGGCGAACCGGGAGCGTATAAAATAGTTCGCGTTCTGGGGAGAGGGGCGACGAAGGACGGCGGCCGGTACGAAACGTTATAAAATAAATAACGCGCGCGCCGACGTCGAAACATTTCCGAATACGGCGGGGCGAAATCCAGCCGGGCAACGACGACTTTGGTGACGCACACGCACGAAAGGCGACGCCGAGACGTTGTTCGACAATAGCGCTTATCCTACGTGGTAGGATGAAAGAGTTGGCGGAATTTCATTTTCGAATTTCCATGCTTTGTACACGATTTGAACGTGAATCGAGTTCGTCACGAATTTGCGACGGCCGGTACACGTCTTAACGAAACGTGTTCGATTAACGCGATGTCTCTAAATCGAATTAAACGAGTAAGCGATATATATATATAGAGAGAGAGAGCTGTGTTTAAGCGCGTAACGGGTTGAAACGCGTTTATTATTGCCGCCGAATGACGCGGAAGGAATTTGTTTTGTCCCCCGGGGAAAATTTTCGAATATTTCCGCGACCTAATGGCGCTCCGTCGTCGAATTTCGTTGTCGTTCTTTCGTCCACGCCGTGTTTACGGCATCGAAACGTTGCCGGGAACCACGTCTAATCATGAATAGTACCGGTCGTGTTACGGTCGTTATTCGCGTACGTTACGTAGTGGACACGGCAGAACAACTAGACGTCGTGGAGTGGTGATTTCTGTGACACGCCGCGTTTGAACGATGAAAATACAAAAAAACGCGGGTCGACGGTAATCGAAAATTACGCGACACGTAAATTGCGTACCGATTGTTGAAACACGCCCCGACGTTACGTAAAAACCGTTTACAACTACGATAATCGAAGCCAATTATAAAACGATCGTCAAAGCGTGTTGTAGCGTTCATTATACGACGGATTCATACGGAATTGTTCGGGTTTTCCATTAGGATATTTCGGTAACCGAATTGAAAACGTCAATCTTAAACGAAGATTCGGATCTAAACGGGGCGATTTGACTATTATATTCGCGGTCTACGTTCGAAACGAGTTAATTTGTTAGCGTGTTTTTACTAGTCGTTATCGATTTGTCGTCTTTCGCAATCCTCGTTGGTCGGGGTTCCGTCTGTCGCGTATGCAGCGGTCGGTACGAAAGGCGTACGACTCGCGCTCGGAAAAACGATTTTCATTTTCGCGGCGTGTTTACACGCGTATAATGACGAAACGCCGTTCGGAAAGCGTACAGTACCGTTATTCAAATTAAACGGCGGGGGAAAACGTTAACGAATACTTTCCCCGTATACGCGTGTTAATCACTCGGCGGAACACCGGAAACGAACCGTTAGTATTCGCGCGCGTTTCGTTTATTCAGTTTTATTTGGATATATAGTCGGACGATCCCCGGGGTTAGGAACGAACGATATTCGGTGTCGCGTCGCCGAACACGCGGACGCCCCGCTACCCCTCCCACCATACAGTCGTACACGCGGATTACCGCGGTAGGTCGACCACACCATCGGTCGTCCCGGCTAGATTAGGTATTTTACAATACCTAGGTGTGTGGGTACATTAGACGGGATAATTCTCGCGCGCGCGTGTATTTGCCGTAGCCTTGTATATATATATATAATCCTCGGGGCTTAGTCTCGGGACGTCTGCGGCGTTTCCATTACCGATGGGTTTCTAGACATTAAGCGTTTGAAAGGTCTGTGAAACGGAAACTATTTTCGAGACGTCGTTCTCTTTGTTTTTAATATTTTATACAGTTTTCTTCGTATCTCGTGACTTACGTATAGGGAACATCGTCGACGTTTTTTTTTTCAAAATCTACGATCGAATGTGTATACGAATTGCGAGTTTATATGGTTAGCGTGTAGACTTTGTCCTTATTCGTTATCGTCCGTTCGAATTGTGCCGTTGTTTTCGATTCGTCGGGTCCAAGATCGGAAGCAAATTATCGTCGTGTAAGATCGTACGCGAAAAAGGTATCGTCGGGTTGTTTTTTTACTCTCGTTATTGCGGCGGGCAAGCGTGTATGCGCTTGTGAGGGGGAGGGGCAACTCGGAACGAAATTTCGAATTGCCCACCACACGGGCGCGATAAAACGCGTTCCGTACGTATACCAGTCGACGATACCGAAATTGATTTACGAGCGCCCCGGGATTCCATTTAAAGACGCGCGCGCGCGTTTATCGTGCGACGGAGTAACACGTGTGGCCTAAGCGTTGGTAAAACCCGACAGCGGCGACCGCGGACACGTCGGCGGCGCGGATAAGATTATACGTAGATATATATATCTACGCGAAATTAACGCCTCGACGATATACGTTGTTTTCCTCTCGAGGCGAAATCCCGCAATTACTATCGGTACGACGTCGAATTATATGTGTATAACGATCGTCCCACCCGTCGTCCACCGTGTCTCCTTATGATTTTCGGACCCTGAACGAACCGCGGAACGTTCCGGTTTTACGATAACGAGTGTGCGCGCCCGTTTTCTCCTTTATCTTCCGACCCTTACAATTCACGCGGCTTCGTAGCGTTTCTTCATTTCGTGAAGACCTTACTGGTTCCCGGACGTGTATTTTTACGTTCGGACACCGACGAAATTCTTTTTTTCGTTTTTACGTTTTACATTCGCGAAGCGCGTGCACGCGGGTTTTCGAAAAATCGGCACGAACTTACGTAGAAATCGAACGTTTAGGACCGAATAAAATATCGACACGTGCGCCGTTGTTTGAAGGAAATAACTATATTTTAGAAACCGAAGGGGGAATAATTATATACTTTGCCTCGGACCGTAAACGGGTCCTAACCGGTAGAACGTAGAAATTGTTATCACGTCCGGGGTTACGAGGCTACCAATATGGTCGCTATTGTTGACGTATATATGGTGCGGGTTGTCCCTATTGACGGGAACCTATCGGTCGGGTTTCGTAAGCTTTGTCGGGTTAAAAAAAACAAAACCGAAATCGCCGTCAGACGTGTCGGTGGTTTTTTTTTGGTTAATCATCAACGAGTGGGCATTACCGTCGCAAGTTTCGATTATCACGAACAATCGGGATTCGTATTTTCGAAATTATATATATATAATAAACGCGAGACGTTTTTCGCTAGTTTTATCGGAATATTTGTACGCGCCCCAATCACACGTTTTAACGATCGAGTTTTACGCGCCAAATATAGAAAACGTATTATTTTCGAGTAATCGAACATTCGAGTTTCGAATGACCACGAAGGAATAATAACAATCTCGCCCAAAATCGCGTTTCCGATCGTGACGGTTAATCGTTTTAGAACCCCCCGACGTCGTCCAACACCGTCCTAGTAGCGCCCGGCGTTCGCTACTTTCTGGCCAAATATTATTCAACGGGCGAATTATTACACGTTTCGTTTTATTCGAAATAATACGCTATACAGTTCGGTCGAAATTCTGAGCTTAAACCTCTTGCGTTTGTTCAAACATTTTTCGCGTTCAACGTCGTCGGTTTTTTTTTACCGTCGGCTATTTTTTTTTGTACATTTTTCGTTATTTTTAATCTCGGTTTTCGATCGAAAATTTAAAAAAAAAAATCACGATTTCCGAGTACTAACGGAGAGGTTTATCGGTCTTTTAATATTTTCATATAAATCGTCGTCTCTTATATTAAAATTATATAGAAATATATAACGACGTTTACAAATAAATAATAATACGTTTATGACGTTTCGATATCGTTTATCAATATTCTTCAAATACAAAAAAACCCGAGGACTTTTCAATCGTTCCGCAAATTATTTAAGTATTTAAATTTAATTCGCGACTCGTGTACAAAATAAAAAGAACCGTACGAACCAAACCAATCGGATAAAATATTGGCGAACGCTAGTCGATCGCTTTTTTTACGCTTTAAATAATGTATCGTACGTATATAATTGCACTCGCCGCGAGTTTCGCAATATTGATCCGATTGACGCGATGTTTTATTATTATTTTTTTATCTCGTATCGGATAAAATACGACTAATAAAATGACGAACGTATTTACGCTTACAACGCCGCGTATTTAAATGAGAACGATAACGAAAAAAATTATAAACGCGCGTTCGTTTTCAAACCATTTAACAAATTTGAAAAACGTTATCGAAACATTCCCTCGACGTAATAATCACAAACAATAAGTCCGATGAAAACAACGTAACTATCGATACAATTGCGTTAATAGTTTATCACTTACACTAAAACGTCGACCGGATTAGACAACTCGATTTTACGGGAACTAATAAAATCGTCGAAAATGTCGAAAAACTTCGTTTCGTTAAATAACGAAAGCGGAAAAACCTCAAATCGTTTTATACGATCGGCAAACCGTTATTATTATTCGCGAACGAGGGACGACGAACGAATTCGAAATTATCGTAATATCGGTTATTTTAGCCTTCGAAATTGTCGCTATACGCGATTTTCAACCTTCGACTTTCGAATAAAGGACATAGTATAGTAAATGATAGTAATAAAAATTCGACTTAAGAGGCGAGGAAATATATATATATATATATATTAGCGTAATAAAAAACGACAAGAATTGTAAAAACAAACTGGAGCGATAAGTACTCACGGTGGCGTACTTTTCGGGTATTTTTTGTCCCGGAAGAGTAAAAAAACAAAATACGTCGACGTTAAACACCGCTGTACGTTCCGTTATAAATAAAATATAGAGGTAAACAGATTTTTTTTTGTTAATATAACGTATTGTTATTATTCGTCGGAGATTTTTTTAAGAAATTCGAACGAGTCGGTAGTTTGCGCGAAGTTTTACGGGTTTTTCGAAAGTCCGGCGAATAGATTATTGTATAGTTTTATAATGATTTGTATTATCGTTACGTTTCGTTTTTTTTTTGTCTAAACACTATTACGGACGGCGAAAGTTCCGCGAAGTTTCTCGCTACGCTGAAAACAGTTAGACGTATCTAGTGGTGTAAGGTACTTCGGCCGTGTTGTTGTGGCGTTGAAATGACGCGAAAGTCTCGTTACGTTTTTTTTCCTCTCGCTAAAACTAAATATAACTATATCTATATATAGAAACGATTCGGCAGCTACAAATTGTTTTTAGAACACGGCGGCGTAGCGGCCGAGGATACGAAATTTCCGCGGTACGGTCGTCTGCCTATAGTGTTTATCAATTATCGAACTGTTAGAAAAATGTTTGACGACGGGTGGCAAGGGCTGTGAGACGTGGCGGGTGAACGTTTAATAATCAAACTATCGTTTTGCCCGTAATCGTTTATTATCGACGTTGTTTGTTACACGCTTACCTGAATTTCCGCCGTTGTTGTAAAAAACGAATGTTAAAGACGATCGAACAAATCGACCGGGGGAGGACCGTTTTTAGAACGTTCGAAGTTTAGGCGATATATCCGGCAACGGGTGCTACGCGTAGAAGACGCACGCCGCGACATAAAAGCGACTGTAAAACGGCTATGAACGTGAAAATTATTCTTTGAAAAAACGTTAATTTATTATTAGCGACTACGAAACGTGTTTAACGTCGTAATTTTTTTTAGACCCCGATAAAAAAAACTCGTTTTCGATAAAGTTTTCTAAAAATTTAAAATTGATTAAAAAGAGAGAGATTCTCCCCTTTTATGTATGTATATATATAAACGAACAAACGCTTAATATACACGCGCAACAATATAAATATTTATTCAACGACATACTGCCGATATCGCGTGTTTTTTTCTTAATTATTTTAGTTTTGGTTCGTTCGAAAAATTCGATATAGTTTTCGTGTTGCCAGACAATAGTGTACGCGCGGTAAACAGTTCGCGGGAATTACTATTACGGTACATAAATAGGAAGAATTTCCTTAAACACGGTCGTCACCCTTCAATAACGTTCGTATGTAGGCATACGGTGTGCTCGTATTACGGGCCACATACGGGCAACGGGGATTTTTACTCGAGTAGTTTTATCCGACCGTGTTTCGGAGAGGACCGCGACGACGAGTTTTCGAATTAGAATGTGTTCTTATACGCGTAACGGTTACCGGTACCGTAATTGTAATAATAATACGCGGTGGAAAACGTGAGGGGAATGGACGGCGCGAGTGTACTCGTTTCAAATCCGTTTCGATTGAAAGGGGTTCGGCTCTTAAACGTGGGCGTGTCGATTTCGATTAGGTTTCCGTCGTGGCGCTTAGTGTTCGTTCCCGACGGTCTTACGAAATATCGGTCGTGTCGGCTAAACGATTAAACGCGGCAATAATATCGCCCGCCGTTTTCCGAATTATTACAATAACGACGAAAATACCGGTCGGCTATTTCGTAATTCGTGCCACTTTTTATCGCGGGGCCGCCGTTTTCTTCGACAAATAAGATACGAAATCGAACCGTCGTCGGGCGACCCGCGCGAACTTGTACATTTTTCGCCGAGACGCACGCGTCGTAATTTCATCTACGCCGCGTTTCGTTTTTACTTATATTTTACTTACCAATACGTTTTCGCGATCACGCAAAATAGACAAATTAAACGGTCAGTATGGAATTTGAAAAGGACTCGTCCCTCGGCGACTCTTCGGTTTTTCGTTTTGTTTGCGACGCCGGACGATAAATAATAATAAAAAATTATACGATTACAAAATGGCGTTTTTTTGTTCTATTTACGGAGCTAAATAAAACGCGCGAATTAAACGCGTTAATATCTGGAAAACGCGTTCAAAGTTTCGAAAAATGCGGAAATACTTAAAAAAAACGTTAACAAGTCGGAACGAACGGTTTAATTTGTTATTCGATATTTTAGGTTATTTAAAAAAAAATAACGGTTAAATATCCGGTATAACCGTGATCGTATAAAAATATACAACGGCTGTATCGAACGTTGGAAAAGACGAAAACGACAAAAAAAATAACGACGACGAATTAATAGGTGAAAATTGTAAAAAATATTTTCCGAAATACCGTTAAATATTAAACGAATATATTAAAGACCCGTCGAAAAACGCGAAATAAAAGTCGAAAATGTTCGAATACTTGGCTCTATGATTCGAGTTTTGTGTAAAAAAACAACCAACGTATTTGCCACAAAATCGCGGTCCTATACGGTCAGAAACGATGTTAAATGATGGGGAGGTGGTGGTTATATTCCGCGTATTCTAGATCGTAGGACGAACGAAAAACGAATTAGTCGTACTCCGAAAATGAATTCGGCTTGGTTTATGTTCACGTCACGGTCTTTTCGTCTCTTTTGATAACCGAAAATCAAAAGTAGAATCGCGTTTTCGTAAACCTACGGAATGAAAAGCCGCGCCCGTCGAAACGTGGAGGCTATTTATTCGATATAATGTCAATCGAGATCGCGTCACGGGTATATTGTCGGGGTTTTATTTTTCTGTACGAATATCGTCGTGCTCCGTCGTACACGCGAGAACGTGCGCGTAATGGTTAAACGACGGACGCGCGGCGCACGCGATTCGGTACGAGTTCGGTAATTAAAAACGCCCGGTGGATTTCTTTCGGCCCGAATTCGTCGCCGAATAATGCCGATGTGTTGTAACCGTCGGTACGCCGCGGCCGGTTGTTTTGGGGAAAACCGCCGTACATCGACCGTAACCGCGGTACACGTAACAACAAACGGGAGGCGTTTATGGGCAGCGCACGCGCTGGGCCGAGACACCACCGCCGCGTAACCACGACGGAAACGTTCGTTCCTTTATCGCGCGCACGCGGAGAACTTTAAACGGCCTGCTCGGCCGGGGCCCGCCGACGCGGCGCGAGTCACTCGCGTTCAAAATACGATTGTCGCGGTCCCCGGGGATCCATAAACATGAGCTCGACAGTCAAATAAACCGCGCGGTCCGAGGAGACAACAAAAAACAACAATACAACCGTGTTGCCGTTTGAAACGCGAAAGTTATGGGCCGCCGCGGTAACGAAATATCTACATATATTACCGTCGTGGTAAAAAGTCGTGTCTCCCCCTCCCCCGGGGGGGTCGTCGTACGCGCGCCGCTGGTGTGTCGAGACAACCATGTCCGTGCGGACAATATCGGACGAACGCCTTGACGACGAGACGAACTTTTCGAGCGCCGTCGTACTGACGAGTTATCGAATTTTTAAAACTTACCTTAGTACGAAACACTACGGTTTTCGTTCGCGTGGTTTTCCATACCTACGACGACGTTGTTTCCGCGATCGAATTCGGACGATCTTCGTAAATTTTAATTTTATACGTCCGGACGACGGAAAAATTCGAAATCGAATTACCGAATTATATCGTAATTATCGAATTACGCGATATATTAACGTTCTTCTCGACGTATGTACGCGATTTTTTTGTCCGTAGGTTTCTCGTTACGTAAATCCACACGATTAAAACGTGTATGGGCAATACTTGAATATTTCGAAATAAACGTTTTACGAAGAAATTACGGGCAAATAATAAACCGGCGTGTTCCAATGGCGCGAACGTTTGTTCATTTTGCCGCCATTACTCGGTTTGGTCAATGTAACCGTGGTAGTATTTCTACTCGTTCAAATAGGATACATGGATAATAAACGACACGCGTAAGGTCATTGATAAGGAAAAAAAAACATATTAGGTTCTTGAACGATAATTGTTAGTCGCCCACGCCCGACGGAACGTCTACGGGAAAATCGAAAAACGTATCGAATAAAGAAAAAACCCGGGTAGACGGTACCGAAAAATGCGAATCCGTGTAAAGATCGGAGCGTTCTTTCCTATTTGATTTTGTCCGGGTTCGTGGGGCGGAGAAATTCGTTTTCGAAAATCGGCCGTTATAAATACGTATTTTGTAATAACGTACGACGCGCGTGAAAATAAAACCGTTTCCGATCTCGTATATAAAACGTCCGTTAACATTCGTACAGTAATACGATTCACGGAGAATTATGTTATACATAAAACGAATATTCGACTGCTCGACGGAGATTGACTGGAAATGGAAAAGAATAATAATAAGTACGATCCAATTTTTTACGAATAAAGCGATTCAATTATCGTACCGGCTCTGTACACAATACGAATTTTTCGCGATATACGATTGCACTCGTTACTTTATACGTACAAAAAATAAAAATCAAACGGCGACGCGCGTTTTTAATACACGAATGTAAATATACGTGCGTCTTTTCCCGTAATTTACTTTGAGTAAACGTTTTTGCCTCTCGTCGTCGTCGTCTAACGTGAACTAAAACGAGTTCTCGTCGAAAATGTCTTCTCGTGTATGTGACGTAACAATAATATTATAATAATAATAGTGTCGTACGCTATCGCCAACGTGATCGCGGCCGTATTTGAAATTGTTTGCGAGCCCTGCAGGCTCTGCTTATTCCTCGTCAAGTAGCGCGTGTCTCTCATTTATTCGAAATAGAATACTCGGAATCCCGTCGCGGAGATCCGAACGCCGGAGTACGCGTCGCGGAATTTTTCGAGACCTAGGAGACACGATTTCGTTCCAAGATTTCATTCGACGTATTCTTTTTTTCCATTACGGACTTACGAGCGCATAAATATTATTAGTAAAACTCGTTCGACGTCCTAGTTTAAAAGTTACCCATTTATTGAACGTTACGGTTACCGTTTCAATATCGTCGTTCGAATTTCCGTTTGTATTCGCGTTACGTACTAAACGCTCGTCTCAATTGGACCCGTGTTTTATTACGTCGTGCCGTACGTTCGTTCGTGGATTAGCGAACATATTTGCTCCTGGTGCGCGACACCGATTCGGTGTGGTATACGTTAACGGGTAAAAGTCGAAATCGGTGAAAACTCCGAGAAACGCTCGAGCGAACCGAGAAACGCCCAGGCCGGCGTTCAGGGACGGACAATCGTATCGTTTCGGTACTTTGCCCGAGCGAACGTGGAGGATGTGACCGACGACGTCGTTTGTTCGAATCTACGACGCGTAAACGTTTAACCCCGTTTAGACAGCGCGGTAAAATTTATTATCGTAATTTTGGTTTTTTTATATATCGAAAGTTCGTAACGAACAATTAGTTCCGACAATTGTATATATATATATATAATCGTAATATAAACGCTAATTTTACGTCGATACAAACGCGACGATATATTACTTTTATAATTTTACGACAACGACGGAAATAACCGCGACGATCATTCACAATTTGGTTAATTGGTCTACGGTTAATTATAATAAAATCGTATAAATAACCATTTAACGAAACCACGACGGAACCGACGTTATATTTATACGTTTATCGTTCGGCCGACTCACGAACGCGGAATGACGAAGAAAAGAAATCGAAACGATCGCTTTATTTTCGAAAATATAGAAAAGCCACAAGAACACATAAATACGGCTACGATAAACGCGCGGAAACCTTCAACAATACGCCGGTTTATTGTCTGGTAATCGTATACAATAACTCCAAACAGTATTCGATGAAATTAACGTTGGCCGAAAATGTTTTAATTACGTGTGCGGAACCGTATCCCGTGAAAAAGCCGAACATTAGGAGCGATACGCCTTACCGTGTCCGAGACGTTCCCGATTTCGGCGTTTACCTGTATCCACGCGTACGTTAAACACGTAACAGCGGACGAAGAATTATTATTATCGTACGCCGCCGTAATAATAAACGGCCGGGCGCGCGCGCTCGCGTTACGTATTATTTAACGTTTTTATTTGAAATTCAGCGAACGCCGTTGGCGGCGTTCGTTGCGAAAAAAAAACTTTTAATAACGATACTTTGGGCCCGTCGGACATACAAACGACGGACCGTGTAATATGATACGGCGTAGTCGCGTCGGTACCGTATTCGCGGCCACGGAAAAGAAAACGTACGTATTTTATGGGTGGACGGACGGACGACGAGTGTATAACGTTTTTCAGCGCCGGCCATTTCGTGTTGGGGCGATTAATTTGGCCGGAGAATTCCTCGTGTACGCGCGCGTCATTATTAAGTACAACGCGTGCGCGTATGTGTAGGCAGTTTTTAACCTCCCCGCCGCCGCGTATCCCGCGAGGCGAATTTTCCGAGACGTGATGAAAACGATTCGTTTGTCCGCGGGGAAAAACGAAAATGACGATGAAAAAAACGCGCCGGTCTCGAACAACACGCGCGCCCGAGAAAATTATATTTACCCTCCGTTATCGTTGCGCGGCTGTCCGTCCGCCCGTCCTTCACGTATCTACTAAACGTGTAAACTTATTGAAAAAGTCGCGGGGGGCCTGTAAAAACGTTAGCTCGCGCGGCATATACGACAAACGTCGTTAACGAATCGCTTATGCCCGGAATGAATACGTCGACATTTTCGCGGGTTTGTTTTAGACGAAATTACGCGAAAATTAGAATCGACTCGAATCCTGAACGTTCAAAGTCGGTTACGGTATTTACGGGGATTAATAATTAGGGGAAATTCGCGAAACGATTATTTTTATAAAACGCGTAACGTAAAAGAATTTTATAATTAAAACCAGAAAGTTTTTATTGAAAAAAATCGTCAATTTCGGAAATTGCTCGGAAAACGATCGTAAACTTCAAAAATTACGTAAAATATCGTAAAAAAACACCCTCGCCGTAGTCTTTCAAATAAAAACGGATATTAAAACGTAATGGGACGTTCGGTTGTCGTAATGATATATTTAGGTTAGGCAATTTACGTTTGGAGCAATCAACTATCGTAATATGTATAAAGGACGCGCGTTATGAACGTTTCGGTATTTGTAATTCGGGACCGAACATACATCAAACGTTTCGTCGCATTTTGGAAATCAAATATTTACGACAAATTTAAACGTATTTTTCGTCGTACTTTCGATATATAATAGTTCGAATAATAATTTACATTATCCAAATAAAAATACGTACCTAAACGTAAATATAAACAAAGCGTGGAAATCGACGAAAATTATAAATTATTCGAAAACGCGAACTATACGAAAATGACGAATGTCCGAGTCTTTTACGATAACGAAAATGGGATTTTTACGTTCCGGACGTAATAACAAAAAATATTCGAGATTTATGAATTGATATGGCGTTACGATTTTTTAAAAAATAACTTATTTTATCGCGTACGAATAAACTTTGAAATTGGCTCTATTATTATTTTTGAAAGGTAAAAGTTTTTTTCGCGCGTATTTTACTATAATAATATTAAGAAGAAGACGAAGCTATTAACGACCACGGACATCTGTTAATAATAATTTCATTTTCCATTTGAAATTCAAACGTCAAATTGAACTTGAAACGTATAAATAATACCACGCGTATGAATTACAAAACGCGAATAAAAATGTAAAAATCGTTCAATTTTTCTTTTCTACCGTACTTATCTAAATATCGTATTACGTTATATGTGGCGGTATGAAAGTATTGGCCGTTGTTTGGAAATATTAATTTTCGACGACGCGTCATTCGAAAACGAACGAATTTTTTAAAAATTTAAATAATACTAAATAAATTATTATTATTAATATTTATATAATACCTAAACGACTCTATTATTTTCCAATAATAATTTATCCGTTCGATATAGTTTGTTTCCGATGTAACTTTTTCTAAACCACCGGGTGAAAAGGGTTTTCCTATATTTGCGCGTTAATATTTTTCGCTTGTTCCCTAAATACGTATGCAACAATACGTATAACGTTGTTTTAGTCCGAGCTTTTTACGTACGAAATTCCTTCGGAAGAAAGTTAAAAGGAAAACTTCAATTATGAAAATGTTCTGCACGCGCGTTGGGCCGATTTGTTTAGTTAGTGCATACACGGACGTGACACGAAATCGAACCGCCGCAACATTTGAGATCGTACAAAATCGTTGTAACAGAGTTAAAACTTAATCTCGTTAATTCGTCCTCGACTGCGTATTGTGTGAACAATAATATACAAGTGGTGGCCGCGCACCGGGTCCAGGTAACTAACTGGTACGCTTACGGTCAAACCAAATACGACGACGATCATCAATTTGGGTAATTGCTCGGGTAAGAGTGTCCGAGATGAATTCGAATTATACGGATTGTATAATTGTAACGGATAACGTTCGACTCGATAAAGTTATTTTATTAATTATTATCGATATCGGGAACGCGTTCCGGCAGAGTTGATAATTAAAAACGTATATTAATTCACTCGATAATAATACGGAAAATTGAGAAGAAAAAAATCTCGTATTTCTCATTTCGGGGCGTTAAATATTGACCCCCGAGCACATAATGTCGCGTCCGAATCATAGCGGACGATGTTGTAACGGAGTTTGAAATGACAATATCGAAGAAACCAATTCGAAACAGTGTCGCGATCGACTAATCGTAACGTAGCTAATCTGGTCGTTATTGGTCTGAATTCAAAAGCTAAACGACATTCTCTGTATAAAAGTGTACTTTGCCGATAATACCTGGCCGTAATAAATCGTGCACCTAGTCGCCAATTACCGATAGTTTAATGTACCGCTTCAAAAATAGATAATTGTAAATGAAACGCGCGTTCCCAAAGTCCGTGGATGTATTCGTTTTTATAAATACAATTGGAACGCGACAACGGGTTCGACGAGCCGAGCGTATACGAAGGTAAACAAATCACCGTTGTATATAAACGCGGAAAACTTAAACGACTTAACTGCGTTATTCTGCGCGAACGCGTTGTGTGTGTGTGTGTGTGTATGTGTGTAATGACGAGGAACGGATGTTTCGTCCGTAAGGTACGTGACGACACTACGAATTCGGATCGAGCGCTGTGTCTCGACTCTATGTATATATTATTAAAATAAAGTCTAATTTCGAGTGAAATGTTCTATTATATAGACGAGCGCTAAAATCTCTTACCTGGAACGAGAGCGTGGAAAAAAATGCCGGCCGCCAACACGGACGGTAACACGGCCCCGGTTGAAATCATCCTCGTGCGTCTGAAAAATGTTATATACGTTATACGACGAGGCACTTTTTTATTTTCGAAACGCGTTTAATAGCGTACGATCAATGCACAAAAACGGCCATTTGCCATCACAAACTAACACCTCCGCCGACCCGGGAACGTGCAAACCGAGTGTAGAACTAGTAGCCGTTATACGTAACGAACAAATGTCGACGCCGCGTAGTTCCTCTTGGTGATCTTTAAACGGAACGAATGTATTTTATAAAAATTATTCGACGATTTCTCGTACGTTTCCGAAAACCGAACAACAAATAGTGTACCTAAACCGATTATCGTATAACGTATAATATATCGGCGTTAATCGAAATTTGTACGAATTACAATAAACGAGTGATATTCGACGTCGCTCGTATTTATTTTTATATTAACGTTAAAACGTTTGACTATACGTTAAACGTGAAAACGATTTTCAAATATGCGCGATAGCGTGAGAAATAAGATAAGGCCTGCCGGACTTGGTCTTTATTGCGCGTTCGTTTAATCGAATATATACGAACGTAAATAATATTTGACGGCCCGTAATATTTATAGGTTATTGTTAATTTCGCTTAATTCGAGAATACTCGTCGGTGTAGAAAATCGTACACGCCGCGTCGAACGGGGGAAAAAAAGGGAAACTCGCAAAACCGAAACTACATTAATATATAGATAGTTAAGACGCGTGGTAGAATAAAAGTCATTTTCATCTCCCCGGAGGCGGTTATTTTTTTGTCGCCAAAAACGTTATTTACAATAAATATTCGATATACGTTTACAAAATGAGCGTTATTTGTCCCCGTCACCGTTCCTCGGGAACCTAAATAAAATTGGCGGCGATGGGGCCGTCGGGTATACCGATAAACATATAATATCCATATATTTATGCGTAAACGTTATAGATACGCGTACGTAAGAGCGTATGGAAAGTTATGAGCGTATGTTTTTATGTTGGAAAAAGAAAAGAGAGGGTATTTCGACGTCGTATAAAATTCGAAAAACATCTTTCGTCCCTGAATAACATTTTTGAGAGGTAAAACGTAGGGTAACGATCCAAAACGTGCTAGCTCCCAAATTGTGTATATCGAATCGGACGTGTATATATATATATATATATACGACGGCACGAAACGAACGCTTCTTGGTGTACTTCTATATTTCTGTTCTTAATTTTTTGTTCCAAAGAAGCGTTCAAACGTCGAACCTATTTCGAAACGTGTAATTCTCATTTCAAAATATAACCTTACCCGAGATTATTGTCAATTCTTTATTGTCACTTCGAACTGTCGTAACATTTTCGCGGACATTCTTTCCGATATTATTCGGAGTTTTTTGAAATTCCGCTTTAATTTTCGAATCACGTTAACCGAACTAATTAAAAACTATTTCGTATAGTGTTTGATGTACCTAATGTACTAAAATTCGCTTTCGTATCTAATTGCGTTTTAAATATACTTTCGTAAACCTACCGTGTTCACTAACACGATTAAAAATAATTTTTAATCGAATATTCGTGAAAATTGCAGTAATAATGGCGAAAAGTTCTTTAAAAATACACAAAACGAGCGTAAAACCCCGGTTACCTAAATACGCGCGAATTAAAAAAAAATCACGCGCGCGACGCACGAAACAGTTTTGGAACAAAACGAGCGTAGCAAAACGAATCGTAAATTGGCTTCGAAATCCCAGCCCCACTAATAACAATGTACGTTATTATTATTATAGTGATCGGACTTTGATTTTACGTAACTGTCAAATACAAAATGTGTATACGTGTACACGTACACACACCCACACACGAATGTATATATCGCGTACACGACGGCTGTACAACACATACGAGGGGCTTACACGGCGAATCGCGAACAGGGGACGCGACACATTATACAAACGACAACGGTTGGCCTGCCATTTCCCTCCGGAGCATCCGAGTCGTAAGTAATCACTCTAATTATCTACAATATACGCGCGTCCCGCTATATTATATATACTTATAATTACTACTCCGCCGTCACGCGCGGTGTATAGTGAAGGCGTACAGCGACTCCGATTTCGGTCACTTTGAGATATTGGTTCCGAATGGATGGTGGTACGTAGCGCTGCGCTACTGCTGGTGGTGGAAGAAAGGTTAATATATATTATAACTCGGGTGAAAATAAGAAATAACCCACCGTCCGCCGCAACACGTGTTTTATAACGTGTTAATTATCGCTCTTTTTCCCTATAGTTTTCGAAAATGATCGATCAAAAATGAAAGAAACGGCGTTTCCAGAGTCACGCTAATGTGTATAAATATATATACGGAATTTAGTATACGTAAGTAATTTAGAAGATTTATTCGATATATATATGATTTACATCAGTAATATACCGTGTGGTCTGTCGATCCGTGAAAAACAATATTCGCGATATATTAAAACAGATATAAAAAAAAAACAATTACGTAAAAATGATTTAAAATCTAAATAATATAACGCGTTCTATACCCTAATACGAAATAGTCGTTACCAAGTTTTAACGAATGAAAGTTTTAATGAACGAACCGCGGTGACGACAATCGTCGAGTCGACTTTGTTTCATAAATGCGTTATTATACGCAATTACGGTATGGACGTGGAAACGTCGTAAAGCGTGTGAAGTCCGTCGTTTTATTATTTATTCGTTAAAAATCCGGGTTTATAGCCCTTACGAATTTTCGGTTACGAAAAATAATTTTGGAAACCGGCCAGCGGAAAATCGTATTTTTCTCGCCGACAATTCAAATGTAAACGCGATTCGCCGTTAACTCTCGTCCGCGATCGTTCTAAATATTATCGTTATTTCGGGCGATTGCACAAAAGCGTGTAACAAATTATATAGTGGTCGGAGACTTCGTTCTTGATTATCTATTCCCATTAAACAAAATAAAATAGAGGGCGTTATTTATATTTATTATTGCTTCGTTATTTTTATTTTCACTCGGGGGGGGGGGCGACGTTTCGAGGTCTGGTTTTACACTGTTCCGTCGCATTATGTTATTTTCGGATACACGTACCTATATACGTATATCGTTAGTATATATATA
>JAIPRN010004009.1:0-17578 GCA_025469175.1 Geopemphigus sp. TES_GeoC_2020 | reverse complement strand
CTCCGTTTTTTTTTTTTTTTGAGACGCGTCGCGTACGATCGCGCCAAAAACGATATACAATGGCGTACTTAGACCTGAACTTCTGGCCGGGAGAGGGATTAATTTTTGAATAAATAAACCGGACGGCCCCAACGAAACGAGACACGTTATAAACGTTAACAGATTATCGATGTTTAACGATATTATAACGTGTATCGAAGTTGACAAATATTTTGGTTTTTCGTTATTGTTGACTAAAAATATACGTAAGAAATTAATTTTTCCTAAAAAATTTTCGGGTTGGGGGGGCGTAGTTTATCCCTTCCCTATCCATTTAGTACGCCACTGTTGGTATATCTACGCGAATACGGACGAGGATTGTTTTATCGGTTCCGGTACGATTTTCACCGCGCGCGCGCTGTACCCGCGGACCGCGGTCGTTCGTCTCGCGTCGCGTACCACATTGTGAAACTGGAGGATGGGTGCGAAACGTGTCAGACGAGGAATTCCCAAGCTTAACCGCCGTCCCATCCGACCCTGCGCCGCCGTCCGTCCCGTATTATTATACTAACGTACCTAACGCCGTCGGCTCGTGTACGATTCGAACGACACACGTCCCCTCGTCCCGACGATCCGTCACCGGTTATTAATAATTACGCGCGGCCCAAGTTCCCGTTCGTTAATTATTTGCCGGCTCGACCCTCACCTCCCCACTATCCGCCCCTCGTCTTCGCCGAGATTCGTACCGAAAACGCTCGTGACGAATTTCCTCGGTTCTTTCGGGTGCCGACGTTTCCCGATCTCGAATGAATTTCGTAACGTAACGGAAACCACGAGACGTCCGCCTTCGGAACGCTACCACGCGGTGAATTCGACGTACGAAACGATTTTTCGAATCGCGCGCTGTTCGCGTCGCGAACAAATTGCCGAAGGTCCGACGTCCGAATGTTATAAGCGCCGTTGGATTTGTAGAAAAACGAATTTTCCAACGTTCGCGTCGACGAATACGAATTTTCCTATAGACGAATAAGTATATTTTTTATCCGGTTCGACCGTCCCGTCCGTTAATAGACAAATCGAAAACCGACGTTTCGCGGTTTCGTTGATCGTTTTCGAAAACACTGCGAAAAACTTCGTCGAACACGAAGTTCGACAGTATCGTCGGTACACCCTCGGAAACAAATTCGTAAATGTAAATTATATATATATATATATTGGTAAATTGTTCGACACGAATTCCGAAAAGCAGCTCGCCTAAGTAAACCAAAACCGACGTACGGAATTGGACGAAATCGCGCAATCGGAGATCGGACGGTTGGTATATTACGGAAAACTCGGAAAAACTGGACGGGAATTATTCGGCCCGGTCGACGACCGGCGACGGAACTTACGTACATTTCGCGGTTTCGTCGTTCCGACGTACTCGGCGAGATTGGAACGGACGCGTCACGCGCGAATGCACCGTAGATTCGGGAGGGCCCGACCGCCGTTGGCCACCGCGTAAATCACCACGGCATATCGCGGAAACGACGATCGATTGACGGAGGCGAACTTTTACTCCCCGTCCCCGTCCCTCGTCCGATCGACGTCAATCGTCCCGTGCCCGGACCGGTCGGTGTTTTTCGGACGTTATGCGCGTTATACGCGTACGGGAACAGTTATTCGTCGACGAAACCGGTACGCGCGTACGTAAAAGTCCGCGACGTGTTTCCGTGTAGCCGGGAAAAAAGTATCGGGCAAACGCGGCACGTTCCCCGAGGATTCGCAAGAATATTCGACGTCATTTACGCGTTCGTATTTTACCGAAACTCGGGGCGGGCGAACACGTGCGTTCGAAGGTAGGGAAAAATTATACGCCCCCGGACGTCGGAATTACCCGAAATTGCGGCTCCCCTACCCACTCGGTACGAGAACCACCGAAAACGTTCTCGCCCGTTACACCGCGAAGACGAAATTCGATTTCTCAGCGTTATTCGTCGAACGTTCCCCCCGCGTCAAAAAAAAAAAGTCGAAACGTCGTGATTTTCCTTATACACTCGCCAATAATAATAATAATAAAACCAACCAACCGTGACAATTTTATCGCGAACGTTCGCCATTTGATTTTGTCGTCGTCGTCGTATATTTGCGAGGTTTATTCGAATAACACGATAACACATTTTCGTACCGACAAAGTGAAAAAAATGTTTTCCAAAATTACGGCGCGAATAAAACGAAATCGTTTCTCGACGTCGGTCTACTAGTTTACGTGTAACGAATCGAAAGGAAACAAAACGGGTACGATTTCGTTTTCCCAAATAATGTTCCCGCAGATTTTTTTTTTGGGGGGGGAGTTAATTCGATTTTCGCAAATTCTATTACGAAATAATCGGGCCCTCGTCGAATCTAATAAGAGCTTAGAAACGTCGACGCAGCGCGCCAATAATCGTAATTTACGTATAAAAAACTAAACGCGTTGGGCGGGATTTTATTCGCGTAAATTTTTATCATTTTTCGATACATATATTTCGTACTTATTACTTTCGAGCGCGCACGAATACGCGGCCGTTTCCCCCGACGCGGTAGAACAAAGTGGTCGGCGATAAAAAAAATAACGGTCGTTTATTACGTAAGATCTAAAGAATAACGACGGCGAATCGATAGTTACTTTTTCTCCTCTCGTCGGTTTCGTGTTGGTTATCGAACGGTTATTAACTTTCCCGTCGAAACGCGAGAACGACGTTTTCGCTTTACGGAACTTTCGACAAAAACAGAGAGTTCGACAATAGCGTAAACTCGAGAAAAACTCGCCAAACTACTGGAGGCGACTCACTCTAACGCAATTATAACGTCGGAGATACCGCGCCGGTAGTTCGCGACGATCGTTTTGGTTCGTAACGAACGGTACGGACGCGATTTCGCACGGTTCCAAATCAGCGTACGCCATCGTTTTTACCTTCGATTTTCGCGCAACGTCGGCACGTTTGGCGAAAATTCGCCGCGTGGCGTACAAAGGTGGCGCGGATGGTGCGCGACGTCGGTCCGTTTCGGATTCGTCGCGAAATCCGTTACACGCGCCCAATAACTTATTGCCGTCGTCGCGTTTGTCGCGTTCGTATTTTCCCGTGTCGAATAATCGGTCGTCACGTACGTAAGATCGCCGAACGACGATACGGCGGCGACCGTTCCTCGGTTATTTCAGCGGTTCGCTGACGGACGGACGGGCGGGCGGTTTAGAAACCCTTCGATTTATCGCCGAATTACGAATTTTCGTCCAGTCCGCGGTGTTTTCGTTTTTTTTTTTCGTTTTATACCGATCGACTTGTACGGTCGACTTTTTATCCTTTTCGTTCGACCGTGAACCGCGTGTTCGGAGTGTAAAACGGTTTCCGTGGTGAACGGAACACCGGTACAGTAATAGAATAAAACGGCGGCGCGCAAAACCGTCTGAAACGAAACGTCGGCCAGACCCACTCGTGGCCGCGTCGTGTTATTTTCCTCGGACGTGCATAGGACGTGGTGAGTGCCTCGTATATAGGGCACCCGAGTGAAATAACCGACGGAATAGGTACGAAATAAATAAAATAGGCGATTCGGGGACGAACGTGCGGAATTCTTTTCGGAAACGTCGAAAATTCCGTCGGGCGAATATAGACGGGGAGGCGGGACGAGGACACGTGTTTCCCTAGGCTTTGAGGGGCACAGCGAAACCCCGGCGCTCCTTCTATTAGCGGTCGGCACTACTCAAGGTGCGCCGCGGCACATGACCACGTGGGCCGTGGGTCGTCATAAGGACCACCAGCGCCGAACCGATAAACGTCCGTACCCTATTCTTAGACCAGGACGACTAAAGTCGTTTGGTACCCGGTCACCCGATGACCCATTCTACTATCGAACGCCTGTCCCACAGCCCTCACGTTTCGGCTGAAGAAACCTCCTCAACCGTTGCGGGACACTGACCGCGGCAAGCCGTCCCCGCTAGCAACGGGACTCCCCACAACCGTGGTACCGACGAGATTTTAAGTTGACGTCGGTAGGTCAACCCGGAGAGCGCTTTTAGCGGCACACTCTTACCGCCATTCTGGCCACCGGTTAGCGGCGGACCAGGGCGGGACGAGGACAGTGACGAAAACGCGTTTTACGTACGATTCGTGGCCCGTATTGGCCTTGGTACCACGGGAAACCCGTTCCGAACGTCCGCGAATTTCGACGTTCGCTAATAGTATCGTACGTAAGCGAAGGCGGCGGCCACCCGGCAATCCGCTCGAATACTCGAATATCGACGAAACCCAACCGTTTTTTCGAGTCGTTCGAACATTCTCGTTTTAACGAGTGTCCCCCCCACATATAGCTCACGAAACATGTTGCAAAATATATAACCGCGACGCGGATTATTATTAACTTATTAATGCGCGACGGGAACGAACGGAAACGGTTAGGTATACGGGGTCGTTGTAGACGAATACGAAAAGCGAAAATCGCGAAAACACTAGTGTCGCCCGATTTCGGACAATTTTTAGGGTACGATTGGGGGGAATTCGCGTCGGGACGGTTATTATTGTACCGTCGCGTACAGTCGGCCACTGTGTGTGTGTGTGTGTGTACGTTCGTTTCTACGGATACGAAGAGCAATTATTTTGCGAAATTCGATCACGATTTGCGTACGCGGCGTCTATAGGACCGATTTACTTCAAAGCAAATTGAATTTTCGAGTATATATATATATATATATATATGTACGGTTTTAGATACCCGGAGAATGTCGTTACTTCAAAACGCACTTAGAGAAAGAACGCGAAATCGAGCGGGTTTCGTCGGCAGTTTGTGAATTTCGTTTGTATTCGTCGACGCCGTAACGTAAATGGGGACGTTTTATTCGACGAAAGCGGCGCGGGAATCGATCGCGCCATATATTTCGGCTACTGTTTCGAAAAAAAAAACCGTATTTTGCGTTCCGGGTTTTAAGACCGCCGACAAAACCTCCGCTTAAATTGTGTCCCGGGAAAATCGTACAATTCGGGCCGAACGGCGGAGTACAGCGGAGGGCCGGACGACAATGTAAGTACGTGCGTATTATACGTAGAGCGCGGACGACTATCGGGACGAATAGATCGTTTCAAAATTTAAAAAAAACCGTTAAAAACGAAAATGGCGAAACGTTCGTCCGTCGAATACATTTCTGAACCAATTGCGCGCGCGTAGAAGAAAAAAAAACGCCCGTTTTAGTGGTACACGCAGAGTGACTCGTTCGAAAAACGTTTTTCGAACGTCGCGTTATCTACTTTTTCGATAACGAAAGCGGACGTTTTTTTAAAAAACTGTTTAGGGCGAATTTTAATTAAAACGCGTTTAAAAGTCGCGTAATTTTTAATCGTTAATTTCGCGGAGGACGTCGGAACTAGAAGAGTTACGGCCCGCTTCGTAAAATCGACTAAACTGCCGTCGTTTACGCGAATACGCGTTTTCGATTAACGACATCCCGTTTACGGTAAAACTTCTTTTAATACTTGAAACGCTAGCGCTATAGTAAAACGCGCTCGTTATTAGTAAACGTAATAACGAGCGCGCGCCATTAAGACGTTGGTTGATATTCGCAAAAATTGATAGGATTATTGGCTTCGTGTTTACGCGTTTCATAGTAGATCGCGCTTTTTTAATACGCCGCGCGGATGCAGAATTTTTTTATGGAATCGAAAAAGTATCGATAAACACGGCGCTGGTGTAAAACAAAACGCGATAACATACGTCGCACGGACGTATTATTATAATCATCGTCCTCTTCATCGACGCCATTGTCGTCATCGTTATTAATATTATTATTATTGGCGTTGGAATTGTCGTCGTCGTTATTATTATTATGACGATATACTATCTCGAGCTATTCGTATTTGATTTACATACTTTAAGAGGAAAAAGTAACGGAAGCATAAAAATGTAAAGCGCCCCTTTCGATAAAATATAATACGTCTTGACATTTTCGAAAATATTATTTTTGACATTTGATACCGCGCTAATATTGTTTATTTTATTTCTTCGGCGAAAACGTCACGCGACACGTATTTTATTCATAAAAACGACGGCTATGTCTCGAGAAACGGACGAATTTCCCGAATAAAATTTCACTTTCTAGCTAACTATTTACGTATACACACAACAAACCGGTGGCGTATCGTTACGATTTCGTAGTGTCGGACGGACGGACAATCGCGCATATCGTTCGATTACTTTATAATCTATCGGACGACGTTTAGTTCGTTAACTATTGCAAATAGGTACGCGAAAAGTACCCGAACGATATTATTTATCGTATTACGTGTCGAAAATATAATAGGTTTTTATAGGGCCTACGAATAGGTCTTCTCCGCCGCGGTTACAATTATCGTTTTTATATTCGAACACATTTCATTATATTGTCACGCCGACGCAGGAACCGTACACATTATTCGCGGGCGGGTTAAAAACTGTCCCATAGTGTTTTACGCGTTAAGCGCGTGTACGAAATATGTAAGCGAGAGCTCTTTTTTACGTTCCACGCTTCTCGAACCCTACGCGACGATATAACGTTAATTATATACGACGTTTATTACGGCGCTCGTTTATTACTCGTCGTTAATATTATTTATACGGCACCACGCGTGGTACGAAACGATGATACGTACAGATTAGTTCGTTTCGTATCGTTCGCGAGCCAAGCGACGATTGTTTAATGGATCGCCGTGTTTCGGCCGGTTCTCTTCGGTAGAAACCGCGTCGAATCGATAACAACTAAAGCGAAGAATACCCGCGGACGTGACAGGTACGTACGCGTTTCCAACGGGCTTGTGGGATCAATCAACGGGCCTATTTGGCGTATCCAGACAGCCCGACAGGTGGCGGAATATACAGGCTAGCCAACACGAACGGCTTTCTACGAATTTCGCGGTGGACGAAGAAAGACTTTCGAACGGAGATACATACGTACGAAGACGTCGTACCGCGAGGTTATTAGATTTGTTGTCGATTCGTATGTATTTCGCGTTGACGTAATCGCTTTCGAGACAGTTCGGCGCGGTTCCCAAATGCCTGTAGACCCCTTTTTCCGTCGTGACTCGATCGTTGTTACCAAGTTGGACGTTTCCGGAACGAGCGACGTTCGTTCCGCGGCTATTCTCTCGCCGAAATCCAATCCGACGAGATAATTTCGCCGGCCATTCCGCGGACGGTCTTTACTCTCCCCCCCCCCAATAACAAGCGATCTAAAACGTAATAACCGTCGACCGCCCGTCGCTAGCGTACGCGCGCACAAAACGAACATTACGCCTAGTGCGCGCGTTATGTCGTACCGAAGAAATATAACGACCGGGGGGTACTGTAAAAAAACCAAAAAAAAAAAAAAACCGCCATCGTTTACCGATAACTATCGCGACGTTAATGAACGTCGAAACTCGTAAGGGCGCTTATCGTAATTCGTTTTTGGCACGCGAAAAAAACCGGATTCGAAAACGTCGTTCTCGTTTCCCGTACACCGTCGTCGACTTCTACATTACCGGTTGACGTGACACCCGGCAAACTATACGTAGAGCCTACCCGTTCTCGCGTCGACCGCGACGAATATTTCGAAATTCCTCTTCTTTTTTTTTTTCTTCGTGAAATAAGACGACGTCGCGTCGTGCGACGGCGAACGACCGAAACGATCCGCGGAGGAAACGTCGGATTTGTCGCGTAACGGGTAACGTTCTTTTCGAATCGCGCGCGCTATGGAACGACGGAAATTCCGAAATTCGACACTAGAACGCTCTCATTCGGTACCACCGGGGTGGCCGTCCTATTGCGTTGGGTAGGGTTGGGAGGGGCACCGAATTTATTAGCGCGTCAAACCGCAAAGCCTTTGGTTTACGTTCGATTCGCGCGGAGAGTAAATGCGCGCCGCGCGTTCCAAGTTCACGTACCGAAGTCTGCCGACGACAATACACCGAATAATAATAATAATAATAATAATAATAACGTTGGCGTTAAACGCGCGACCGCTGGTGCGTGAACCAAAGCAGGTAATTCGCGTTCGTTCCGCGGCACCGTCGAAATAATTTCACGAAAATTTACGCGCGGCTAAACTCGAACAAGGACGAAAAATATTTTTTTCGTTTTCGACGGTTGGTTGGAGGGGGGGAGGTTGTTTTCCGAAAACGAACGCGCCCCATTAATACGCTCGGTAACGGACACGTCGACGCGTAATTCACTTTTTCCCTCTGTTAAACGCCGTTAATTCGTTAAACGAAACTATTAGCGGTTTACTACGCGCACGACGATAAAAACACGACGTTTCGGCATTCCGAAAACGAATAACGCCCGACATTCAAACAGTATATTTCGCCGGTCGATTTTAATTAACGTACCGAACCTGACCTAACCGTACGGGTACCGGATACGCTTTTCACCAAACAATACCAACTCGTTCGTTTTTTGATAAACCGTTTCGTCGACGAATACGTTTAATCAGTTAACGAACGTTCAATAATAATAACCGCGCGGAATATTCCCGGAAACTGAATCGTTTTTTTACGATTTTTTTTTTGGTTTTTACGTTACCGGAGTGGGGGAGCGATTTTTTTTCCAATACCTCGTTATTTATTATTCACTTTTGTTATCGTTTCCAGCTAAACGGCGCGTAACGAACATAGATACAAAACAAATAACGAATCTAAAAACGTTTATTTACCTATATAGTTCCGTACGGACAATGGCTCGCGGATTCGATCAAATATTCCGACCGACGGTGTGTGATCGGCTCACGCGAATCGCGTTCGTTCGATTCGTGACCGATCGTTTTGCGCGCTTCTCGTTATTCCGTTCGACGACCGAACAATACACGTGTACGACGATTCGTTTTCGACGGTTCCCCGGACCTACGAATGTTTTCTAAGGAATTGTACGACGTACTCGGTGAAGCGCGCGGCGAATATGTACCGAGCCGCCCGGGTAGAAGGCCGTAAGACGGCGACTTTAGAATTTCGTTATTTTTAGATATACGAAACGACATTTTTAACTCGTCGAAACGAGTTGTTCGTATGTTTCTTTCAAAATTCCGAAGTTTCCTAATGAACGTCGGAGAGAAAAGAAAACGTGGTGTTAAGGCGGTTATACATTTCCGTTGACACGGAATGTAAATACGGCACTGTCCGACGTTCTCGTCGCCAATAGAAACGACAAACTCGAAACGTTATAGGTAAGCGAAAGTACTGCTTCGGCGCGTAAATGTCAACTCGTCGAAAAATCGCGGAAAAAACGGTGGCGAACGACGGCTGTTTGTCGTGATCGCGTTACCACGTAGTTAACGAACGAGCTCGTCCGAACGGTCGGGCGAAAAAAAAAAAAAAAAACGTTTTTTTTGGAGGGGGGGTTTCGGATACTCACGATCATTCGGCCAAGTACGCGCGAATAAAACGTTACGACGACAAAAACGGTTATTTCGCGATTATTATTCGGGACGCGCGTCGACCGCCCTCGGGGTGCCCGGTGCGCGCGCTATTACCGTACGAGCGTAGAGTTTTTCGTTTTTCCCGTCCGGGTTGGACGTCCGGTGGTCGGACAACGGACGCGCGTGCGGGACGGCCCGTCACGTGATCGTTATAATAACAACGTTACGGCGGAGGGCTACGATAATAACGATATTATAATAATAATTGTCATATATCACGGGGCGGTCACGCGAAGATGAAGGAAAAAACCGGCTGCGAAACGGTCGCCTCCGGGCGACGGACTCACGTGTACGTACACATATATATATATATATATAAACGTGTATACTATACGAACGGTCGAACGCTTTAAGGTCATTGCGACCGTCGGCGGACGACACGGAGGAGGAGGAGGAGGAGGAGTCGAGAGACAGATGAGACATATCTACCGGAAAAAGCGGAAAAAAAAAAACGCACGCGAGTCGACAACACGCGAAGCATTTTATACCGGTACGGCATACACACACGTGTACATGTATACGTGTGTGTACGTCGCCGAGCGTTATTGACATTCTTTTCTAGTTTTTTCGAATTCCGTTTCTTCGGAAACGTAGTAAATAAAAAAAGAAAACGGTAGCCCCCCCCCGCGTACCCGAAGCGCGTGTACCGTCGTTGCACGGTCGTCGTATTTTGTACGCGAGTACGCCGTTCGCGCGTCCCCGCGATAAGTCGATCGTCCGCGCTTTTTCTACCGCGGCCGCCGGTTCTTGTCCCGTTCTCATCCCGACCAGGCTCTGGACACCCTTAAACGTTATCAAGTCGCTATTATTTTCCTCCGATAAAACGGCCGCTTAATTATTGATAATATCTGTGATGATATTTATTTCGATATTTATCAGTTATCTATTCCGTGATTTTACGTTTTAACGGTCAACCTTTGAAATTTATTCTACTCCGTGATACTTATTAAAATAAGCGAATTATTTAATCGAAAATTGATTTACGAATAATTTACTTATTTACAAAAACGAATATTTTTGTGGTTACGGTCATACTGATTTTCCTCCAGAAAAATGGCGAATTCGTTTATCCGTTTTTGCCTATACTTCTCGTATAATTCATTATCAGTGTCCAGAGCCTGTCCCCGACACTCGATCGACGATTCGCGCCGCCGGTGCACGACGACGACGACGACAACTAGTAGTCGTCCGGCGTGGAAATCGCTATGGATTACCGGCGCCTTTCGTTCCATTCGGTCGTGTCGATCATTGTCGGTGACCGACGACGACGACGACGAATTTCCCCGCGCAACTAAACGATAAACCGTCGGCCACCGAACGTTCGAAATATATAGAAAAACAGGTCGGCGACACTTTGACGCGCCGTTCCGACGGATTTTTTTTTCGCCGATTCGAAACCCCCGCCGAACCGGTTACCGCGAGCACGAACACTTTGTTTACCGCGGTCGGACGCGAATCGAACGTTAAACGCGCCGCCGAGTGGTCCGCGTTTTCGTCGGATTTCAAGTACCGTCGTCGGTGGCACCGAATACCGGACACGAGTATATATTAACGACGAACCCGATGCACGTGCGCGGGGCCGAATTCGGCCGGGCGGCGCGACGTTTTTTTATCGTTTCGCGACCCGCGACGATAATCGAACGTGTAAAAAAACGCGAACTTCCGGGACGGAGCTCCTCCAGACGATTCGCGCCGCCGGGCGTTCGCCGAGACCGGGTAAAGAAATTTAAGACACACTGGACGGACGTGCGCGGTTACGGTACGTACCCCGAATAATATACCACGGTCGAATAATCGCGGACGGAACGGAGGACCGCGTGCGCGAAGTTTGTGCGCGACAATTTGCCCGTAAATTGAGTGGACGCGCGCGCGCGACGGGAACGCGTATAGGTCGGCGAGCGGATTTCTTTATTTCTGTTAAACGCACTCCGAGCGTTTAGGCCGTATATGGCTCGGCGACGGGTAACAATCGTCCGGGTTACGTTTTTCACCGTTCCGTGTCCGGAGCGACGCGCGTTCGATTGGACGAACAAAAAAAACCGGCCAAAAATCGTTAATAATTCAGATTCGCCGACGAATCCGCCGGTCCAATAAACCGCGACCGCGGTTAATAAGAACGCCGATTTTAAATACCGGCGAAAATCGTTAACGATCGTAAAAAACCGGTCCGATAGCCGTGACCGATTAATTAGAACGGCCGGATTGAAAATCGGAGCTCCCGTGGCAAGCGACGTTTGTTTTTTTTTAGCCCATTTCGAAAGGGAAACTATCGAATTTCGAAAAAAGCGACGGTACGAAAGGAAAAAGCGAATTTTCCAATTCGGATTACGGCCGCCCCGCGATATCTCCGAATAAAATGGAGACGACGTCGGTAACCGAAATCGAAAATTTCGAGTGTTCGCGTACGTACTTTTTTTCGAAAATACCGACGTATTCGATTAACAAACCTTAATTACGTTGTTCGTTTATTGTACGGCCCGTGAATAAATCGGAAACCCGACAGATTTCTCGTCGTTACCGCGCGATCGTATTTTCGCCGCGCATATGAGTTTTACGCGTAATTGAAAATTTTACTTACGAGAAAATAAACGAAAAAAAAAGAAATCGTCTTCGAAACTTGTTTACTGTTTTTAAGTTTTACTCGACGCTGTACGTACGTATGTATATATAATTTGTATACGCGAAGAAACTAACGGTTTTATAATAATGTTTTTTTTTTTTTTTTTGCTCGCAGGAAGGAAACTTTTAAGAACAGTTAAAGTGCTTCGAAAGTTTCGCGAAGTTTTTCTGTGCGTTGCGAATTGGATTCCTGTTCTATAAGGAAGATCGTGGCGTACTTATAAAGAAACCTCGATATTTTCCGAAGGGAACCGAAAAACGAGCGCGTACGGTTTTCGAACACACGTGTTCGGACAGTAGTATCGCCCGGTCGGTAATTGGCCGAAACACCGAAGTTCGCGGGCGGTACACGTCCGAAACGTGAAATGGGTTCGCCTCGCGTTGGCCACCGTCAGTCGATCTGGAGACGGCGCGTTGTCGGAACAATCGCACGCGCGCACGAATGAAAAGCCCAACCGGTAAGAGAGCCGGTTCGACGTCCGCCGTAAACGGAGGACTCGGACGGTGAATGTCCGTAACTGCGACGGCGTGTATTGTCGGGGACCAGTTGTCTGGTCGGACGGAACTATTCGATATTAGGACGGACGATCGCGCGCCGCGTTGGACACTGGGACACCCCTCCCCCCCCATCGGTGTCCGGGGAAACGTCTAAAATTTTCGACGACGATTTCGTCCCGTCGGTACGCGTCAACGATACGCGGACGGTTAGGCGAATGGGCGTTCGAGAGCGCGGGATTGTTTCAGGTGTCTGATACGTTCGATTTACGCGCTTCAGGCGTCTTTGTTACGTCCGGCCCGGTCAGTATCGTACGAGCGCCACGACGATGACGACGATACGAATTACCGGTATCCGGGGACATCGTTATTCACGTTTCTCGTTCGTCGAACTCGCCGCCACATGGCTAGCGCGACGGCATCGCGTACACCATCCGTTCATTCGTACCGCGTACTTACTATACCGCCGCCGTTATTACGTTCGTTCTTCGGCCACTCGTGAATTACTGTGGGACCTTTGTTGGTCAATTTGCGCGCGAACTGCCGGCGGCGCGTTCGAGCAAACGGGCGTCTGTTAATCACGCATGCGATGTTCTCCATTCCACGTTTTCGTTACGCGTTTTTTACGAACGGTTCGCGGGAACGCTCTCGTCCCGTTCGTTCCGCGTTTTCCGTTTGAAACTACGGGACGCCCGCGAGTCCTTTTTCGTTTTTTTATAATCGGCGCGCGCGTAACGGCCGTTGTTCGACCTATTTCACCTATTTTCTATCGTAAATTTAGATTTCACGTAAGGGACACTTTGTGCCGTCATATTTCCCGGCAACGACGATCGGTTTATTTTTTCGCCGTTATTTACGTTATTTAGCCGAAACAATAAACGGACCCGTTGTCCGGAAATACCGCTATCGGGTTGTCCGGGCCACGGGTGTAGTTTTGTTCGAATAAAACAAATGTAGGTCGGGCCGAGGTTCGAACCGTTGTACCGTTAGTAGAAAGCCCGGACGAACGTTTCGGCTTTACGTCGGGGCCGTAAAGTCCCTAATTAAATAATTACCCGGATAGGATACGTCCGACGGGCGTGTGTGTTACCCGAACGAAAGTCTCCGGTAATATATTTTATTTCCGGTTTTTTTTTCGAACGACGTTCTAAATTATATCGATCGCCCGTGTCCGTTGCAGACCCGGTGGAATTTTTTCGAATCCCGACGAACGACCACCGCGCGACCCGTCTATATCGTATGATTATTATCTCTCCCTTCGGCTTCCCATCGGCGACTCGCCGCCGTCATTTGCGCCGCATTGTCGAACCGCCGGATCGTCCGCCGGCGCCCGATTTGTATTCGGGCGCCGTGACGGTCGTTCCGCGTCCCGTTCGCCGAACGGGGGGGGGAGGGTGACGCCTATTCTCGGACGAATTACCGGCGTGTGATTTCGAAAAGTTTACTACGGCGCGACCGTCCGCGTGTCGCCGGGATCCGATGAAATATTCGAAATTCTCGACGTGAACGGACGGGAGCGCCGGAACGAAAATTGAACGGGACGCCGCGCGTGGTACCGGGTACATATACGGGCGTCGTCGCCGATTTGTCGACGGATATAGCGCGGATTAAAGGGCCGGCCGTAAATACGCCGTACGAAATCGCGTATTTTCGTCGTTCGCGAGGGTAGACGTCGGGGGTACCGAATTTCCGAAAAACACGAAACAACGTTCGTACAACGGGCGATTTAATGCATATCGTACGAGATTCGGGCGATAATTTGGTGATTTAATATTTACGCGCGGCTTTACGGTGGGCGAGGTGTTTGTCTTTTTATACCGAAATACGAAACCGCCTTCTGCGTGTAATACGTACGCGGCTACGCGCGTGTGTGTGTGTGTGTGTGTGTGTGTGTACACAAAGACACGCGAATACGCACGCGCGCGGATACGAAATGCGAATGTCCTTATTTTCGTTAAACGAAAGATAAACATCGTTATTTTCCGTTAAAACGTTGCCAAAATATTTATCCGAAATACTAATACGACGCGTAATTGAACGGGCCGAACGAGCTATCGGCGATAGTGCGCTATTTACGATCCCGTGTTACGTACACGCCGACGGAACGGAAAACGGAACGTTTCATTCGAAAAACCACCGAATAATTCGTTTTTACCGTTTTTGTCTATACGAAAATTTAACGTTCAGAGAAAACGTCGTATTTTCGACTGAACAACAGTCGCTTCTAACCAGTGCTTTCACATCTCGGAGCAGTTCCGGAAGTGAGTTTTCGTTCGTGGCGTGTTTTTTTTTTTTTTTTTATTTTCTCTGTGTCGTCAAATCGACGCCCTTTGACGCGGAAATATTCAACTTTGGGAACGGCCAAAAATCATCGGGCGAAGGGGTGAAGGTAAGGACTACGTCAGGATGGGAGCTGACGAAGTCGAGTGATTTTGTGTTTTGCCAAAAACTGTAGCACGAGGTTCGACGAATGCGCCGGCGCATTATCGTGGTGAAGAAACCAGTCGGTTACCATTCGCCCGAAAATGCGACCGTTTCCTTCGCGTACCCCGTCACGCAATCTTTTCAGAACGTCGACGTAAGATTCTTCGTTGATCGTCCGACCTCTTGGAGCATATTCATGGCGCACGACACCTTCGTAATCAAAAAAAACGCAAGTCGGATATTTTCGGGACCTCTCATACGTCCCAAAAACGGCACACTGACCTCGGTGGCGATGTGAAAAAAAAGCGTACGTTTCGTTTAGGCGTTTGTTGTAAACTTTACTTTTCGGACGTCCCTCGTGTACGTATATATTTATTTACGTCGGTCTCGCTGGCCGGTAAATGTTTCAATTTGTACACCTCGACAATACACGGACGTAAGCGCTTTACGTTCGTATCGTTTTATTGGACGATCGTAAAAATAACAACGGCGTAGTCGTCCGAGAGAATATCGGTCGCCGATATTTCGCGCCGTAACGACGAAAAACCGACCGTGACGGATTTTCGTCGCTCTCGATCGCCGCGCTTTTCCCGGCCCCGGTTTGGTTAGGTTATCGGTACGGCGCGGGTATGTCGTACGAGAGTCCGCGTGGCGTCGAAGAGTTGGCGAACAACGACAAATCCTGTTAGCCCGACGATTTCGGGCGAACCGTCGTATATTCTTCGCGCGCGCGCGCGCTCTACCAACCGACGAAATCTCGGAAAACGTCCGCGACCGATAATTGTTATGCCCGGCAAAACGGCTTGTAAATACGTTTACGGACAAAGGGCCGCGACGGCCAAACACGGATATCCGAAACGCGGATACGTCGACGGTGGTGCCGCAACGTTTTCTCCGCACGAATCGTCGGTCGATTCCCCGTTACGTTATCGAGCGAACGGAGGGAAAAACGCGTCAAATAAAGCGCTAACTAGATATAATTCGCTTCGGGGACCGTACCAAGTATAACGATCAACACGCCTACACGACTCGGTGGCAAAAGAAAATAAAACAATACGTAAAAATAAAATAAGCTACGGAAAAGTATACGGAAAGGGCTTAAATTTGCATAAAAAAAAAAAATAAACGGCGGCGACCTTTATATTTGTGGGACGTCTGAGAGAGATACTTTTTTCGAACACTCGAAGCGCGCGATATATATTACGTAGTATTGAAAACAAAAAAAATCGTGTCGTAAGAATAATAAACGAAAATAACTACGTAACGGGCAATACGAACGACGTAAATTTCCATAAAAAAAAAAAACAAAAACGAACGGTACGCGACCTTTATATAGCGTCCGGTACTTTTACGATAACGCGAAATATATCGTTACCGTCTGAAAAATAAACGTGAAATAAGACCGGATTGTAAGAGAAAAAAAAAACGTATAACGCTTTTTAAAAAGGTCGTCGCCGCGTGTGTCCAGCCGGAATTCGGTTGTGTAACTACGGTGCTCCGGGATCGTTCGGCCGAACGGTTTGTTTTCGTCGTTCCGTCCGTAACCTACACGCGTTACGTGATTTTCGTAGCGTTTTTAGGGTCCGGGAGGGTTGGGGGGGAGGAGGATTTTTCGCCGAAATTTTTACGTTGGCGAAACGAACAAACGCAAACGCCAGCGTGAAAAACGATAAATCTACCGGAGTAATATAATATCTCGGAACCGAATAACGTTATTCAACGTAAACAGATGGGTGGTCCCACGGAGATTTATTCGTTTAAAATGGCAACGTAATGTATAATTTGTACGCCCGACTACTTTAAACGTTATTAAATACTCGTTGGACCACTTATGTGTGTGTGTGTGTGTGTACGCCATTACACACAATTAAAACGGCTAAAAAAACCGTATACGCAAATTCTATATAAACACAATAAGCGCCCGGTTTATGTATGTCGTAAATAACGAGCGTTTACGGCGTGTGAAAAATTATTTTTAGAAACAAACGAAACGGTCGCGCGTTTCGGAATACGAACGAAACTATTTTCGAGGTTAGTCCGTGCGGTGGCGACGACGTTTCGAAATTCGAGCGAAACGCGTAATAAACAATTAGGGAATACGTAAGAATGTCTAACGCGTCAACGACGGTGTAAAAATAGGAGGCGTTGTCACGAGAGAATAACGACGGCACTACGCGCGGTACTTACGCGTCCTTTGTGTCGAATACTTTAGGAAAACGCGAAAAAGTCCGCCGTTTATTCCGCGGCGATAACGTACGCGTTTCGCGCGCGTGTACGGAACAGGTGTTTCGGACGACGAAGAAGCGTTTTCGTTAA
Source organism: Geopemphigus sp. TES_GeoC_2020 (assembly GCA_025469175.1). Classification (NCBI taxonomy): domain Eukaryota; kingdom Metazoa; phylum Arthropoda; class Insecta; order Hemiptera; family Aphididae; genus Geopemphigus; species Geopemphigus sp. TES_GeoC_2020. The sequence goes on along the minus strand of JAIPRN010004009.1, from coordinate 312 downwards.
TTATTCGTTTCGCGAACGTTAATAATAAAACCGTTCGTAAATCGATGGAAAATCGCATCGTTCGGACGATCATTTTCGTCCCGTTCGATATGTTCGTGTGTTCCTACGTAATAATTATTTATTATTATATATATTATTTTATTAATTCCGAGCTACGACGAATCTATGTTTACGTTTCGGATACGTATACGTATTCATTTTATTCGCGACCGAAAATAACGTTCGATTTCGTGTTTTTTTAATAACGTTTACTTTATAAAAACCGTATTTGGCGAAACGTTTTTTTTTTTTTTTTTTTTTGAAAATTATTTT
>JAIPRN010004008.1:0-17587 GCA_025469175.1 Geopemphigus sp. TES_GeoC_2020 | reverse complement strand
GTTCGCGGGTGGGGATTACAGCCGGCTGATCTGCCGAACCCATTCAGCCAGCGTCCCGTCCCTCATTGCTGAACGACTGGGAGCCAACTGCTGCGACGTTGGCCGGGTCTCAGAGGATAGTTCCCCTGAAGACACCGCTGGCGACCGCCCCCTTCTGACCTCAAACGCCCGAAGGCGCTCTTTTGCCAGCAGATCGAACGGCGTGATTCGAGCGAGAACCGTTACGGCGTCATAGGACACCGTTCGGTACGCACACGCGACACGGAGGGCGGCCCTTCTCTACACCCTAGCCAAAGTAGCGGCGGCCCGCGCGTCATAGTCCAAAGTTGGCGCCCACGTCGGCGCGCCGTACAATACTACCGATTGCACGACGCTCACGAGCAAGCACCTTTTGGCCTCGCGCGGTCCGCCGAGATTCGGTATCAGGCCGGTCAAAGCTCCCATAACCCGCTTCGCCTTGTTGGCCACTATGCGGAGGTGCGTCTCGAATATCGAACACTTGGATTCGAACTCTAGGCCCAAATACCGAAGCATCGTTCCTAACCGGACATTTTTCCCCTCCAGCCGTTGACGAAGATCCACCGGCTTACTACGGGCCGTGAACACTACGGCCTGGGTCTTTTCGACCGCACGTCGCAAGCCCTGAGCGCGTATGCACCTGGCCACTGCTGCGAGCGCGGAGTTTGCTCGGACCTGCACTTCGTGTCCCCTTCCGCAACGACCAGTGTATCATCGGCGAAGCCAATCATTGACACGCCAGGTGGTAAAGGAAGGCAAAGCACCGCGTCATACGTCACGTTTCACAGCAGAGGGCCGAGCACGGAGCCCTGCGGCACGCCGCAAGAGACTTCCACGGTCGACATTTTGCCGCTTCCCGCGCCGCACCAATGCAGCTCTCGCTCCCCGAGATACGACCAGAGGATACAGATATGGCGGTAAGCCGATACGCGACAGCGCCACTCGTACCACGTCCCATCCAACCGTGTTAAAGACATTCCTGATGTCCAGACTCACAGTTACGGCCAAGTGGCGACCGGTACGCACGGCCGCGAGTTTCTCGGATTGCGCGCAACGCGTCGTCGATTGACCGCCCTTTGCGGAACCCGAACTGTGCGTCCGACAATCCGGGTCCGACCCCGGTCATGTGACCTTTGATCCGGGCAACCAGCAGTGCTTCCAAGATCTTGCCCACGTCGTCGAGGAGGCACAGAGGTCTTAACGAGGACGGGACTCCCTCAGGTTTCCCCGGCTTACTAAAAAGCACGAGCCGTGCTCTTTTCCACCGTTTCGGGAACGTCCCGCTCCACAGACAGGCGTTATCGGTCTGGCCGCGTGCAGCATCCCACACACTCGGCTCGGTATGCCGGCCCCAATACACTTATGCCAACATTTTTTTTTCAATCCTCGGAACAGTTGTTAAAGTCAATTTCCGGAATAGCCTTCAATGCACGTAGCGATTCACGTTTAATGTCTTTAATTGACTCAAAACCCCGAGCGGTCGTTTGAGTTTGCTGAACAGCCAGAAGTCACACGGAGCTAAATCAGGCGAATACGGTGGTTGTGGAACGATATTTGTTGAATTTTTGGCGAAAAATTCTCGAAGAATCGATGCAATGTGCGACGGTGCATTATCGTGATGCAAAAACTAAGTGTTATCATATATAGGCATATATGTTACATAGGCGTCCAATGTCTAGTCCAAGCGGTCGCTCTTCAATTTGGCTTTCAAATCCCTGTGTCTCTTCAGAACTGCGAGGTATGGTGATTCAGCTTATGACGGGGACTAAAGAGTCAGTCAAACAGAACGCGGGCTGCCCGCACTTCTGATCGCCGGGGTCTGTGATGTCGAACAACGTGCAGGCAGAGTTAGACTCACAATCTACGTGTGTCGTGTGTACTTCTTTGTGACTAAAATTACCAAATTTTAAAAATTACATCCAATGGTAGTTCTAACGAAGAACTTCTACTCACATTGAAGAATATAAATAAAAGGAGAGATTAAGAGAAAGAGATCAAATATTGCAACCACTTCTGTTCGAGAGGACTCCGTAAATTATTTCAATTAAGTAATGAAACTATTGGTCAATGATAATACTATGTAACAACTGCAAAAAAATGTTATCACTATATATAACTTATTATGTAACTAATATAACTATATGAACTATAATAACTATAATAACTATAATATTAGATAACTCATATTATTATCAACACTAATGTTTTTTTATTCAAAATCATTTTTGTACAATCTATATAATATTACTTATGATAATATTAATTATATTATTATATAATATATCGATAAAAATTGAAAAAATTAATAAACAAAATCTGTATTTATTTCATTATAATATTTAGGTATATCTATTAATTTTATAAATTCCTTTTATTATACATATATAATATACGTATTATTATATTACCTACTATAATACTACTATATTATTTAGTATTTACATAATAATAATATACTATACTTTATATTATGAGGGACGGCCAGAAAGTAAAGATTCAAGGTTTACCAAAAATACACAAAACCGTTTTATTTAAAAAAAATTGCATAGCATTAATGGTATATATCTAATTATTTTTCGACATAATCGCCATTAAGTTCCAAACACTTTTGGTAACGTGTGATGAGTTTTTGTATGTCGGCGTCGTATTCCGTTAGCGCCACCTCCTGTAGCCATGTGGTCGTCGAACTTTTCCCTCCCAAAGCTTCCTTCAACTTGGTGAAGAGATGGAAATCGCTGGGGGCCAAGTCTTGACTGTGAGGTGGGTGGAACAAAATGTCCCAACCAAATTACTGCAGTAACTCCTCCTGTGTTGCTCGAGCAGAATGGGGGCGAGCGCTATCATGGAGAAGACACTCCTTTTGTCAGCATTCCCCGTCTTTTGTTCTTTATGACACTTCTTAATTTTTTAAGGGTTTCACAATATGCTTGTGCATTGATGGTAGTGCCACGGACCATGTAATCGACTAGGATAACCCCCTTCCTGTCCCAAAAAACGGATGCCATGACTTTCCGGTCTGAGAGAGTTGTTCGGAATTTTTTGGCGCTGGGCGAATGTGATCAGAAAACTGATCACACTTTGAATATTCAGTGGTAGAAGTGGCGGTAGCGCGCGATGACTCGCCCATCATGAAAACCTCTCACGGACAAAGAACGTAACGTACTAAAACCGTTCTGGTCTAAACATGTTCGCGACATGTCACTGAAAGTTGCAGTAGTGCCAATGCTCGAAAAAAAAATTCCCTGTGGCCATGGGGGCTTGTATATTTATTTTCTGAACGTCCCTCGTACTTTACTTACTCGACATATTGAGTGAGTATCCCGGCAATTTCATTCTACTTCTCAGTTTTTTTACAATATTTTTATACTCAACATGACTAATGTCATATAAATATGGACAATTATGCACCAAATCAATTAATTTTGCTGTCTCATCTGTCATGGTAATAGAATAAATAGGAATGAATAAATGTGACGACTGCGTTCACAGTAGAATATTGCAACCAGACCGCTGACCGCCTCGGTCGACGTGATTCCGCCGCGGCAGCCCGCACGATTTTTAACTACGATGATGCAATTGTAGATAACACAGTGCCCGTTGCGGGCAATGCGGGCATCTCGCGTTCTGTTTGACTGAGCCTTCTTAAGTCTTCTATCATCCGGTAATATTGTGTATGTCCATTTACCTTTGTCCGACCTTTTCAAGCGGACCTGTCTTATGTAAACGATTAAATCCCTACGCTATCTTACTTCCTCTCTGAAGTGGAGGTGTGACTTGAAGCCCTTCGACAAGGGATTCCATTCTATTCTCAATTCCAGTGATAATTGTACTGCCACGCATTATGTAGCAATATTACAAAGCTATTACAAAGCATTACTATGTTTGATCCCAAGAAGCTTTTTTGGTCCTTCTGGTCTTCGCATTAATTCCCCAGACTTAGATACGTAAATCAAACATGGTTTGAAGATCCCTTCGTATAGTACCTCGAAGTGGCTTGTCTTGCTTTCTGATCTGCAGATAATGCTGTTTCGAGTTTTGAAAATGACACAAGTCTGTCTTTTCGGCCACGGTTTGAATGTGCTCCTTGTCTACTATTATTTCATTGAGATACCTAAACCTTAATACCTCCTACTAGACAATGTTTTCATTCCCGAAAAAAATCGTGAATTCCAACATAAGATCTCCTTTGAGTGTCAGGTCCTATGACTTGCGTGAGGATAATGCCTATCCTTTAGATTCTGTTGACTTCACAATTGAAGAAACTAATAGGCCAGAAAAAGGAATACATACATACCACAATAATAACGGAAGATAGAGAATCACCAAAGAGAATTACCTGGCCTTCAATTTGTGGACTGTATATTAGAGAATTGTTAACCTATTCACTCAGATACACATATACGTATGTACACCGCTCATAAGTATATATACAAACAAGTATTTTCACATAAATAATATAATTGAAAAAGATAATAATATATCACGTAATTAATAATTCAAAGGATATATTTAAAAAGTTTTTTTGTCAGACACTGTCCATTAGGGTCTTTCGCAAATCACAAACACAGCTATTTGAGCTGGTGAACTTACAAAAAAAAACACCGAGTATTCGAGTCCCAAACTATGATTAATAAGTATACTTATTACTCGTAACATTTCACGACGACGACAATTCGTGTACAGTGGCGATTCGGGAACGGACGATAAAATCACTGCGATAATTAGGGGAATGGTTCGACAATGACGGGTTTTTCACTTACATAATAATAATTGCGATTTTAATAATTAAATAACAAGGATAATAACAACGTCGCGCACGAGCCTATAACACCATATCCACCCGATCTATTTTATGGCTTCAATTAGTATATTAAAAGAGCATAAAAACAATCTGCATTTTTCAAGAAGATAACTAAAAGTTTCGTGATTGCTAAAACGATTCTACGTCTAACATCGTCTATACATTGGAATATCTTAATTATGATACGCATATAAGCACGAAATACATCATATAATACACAATATACATATATACATATTTAATACATAGAGTATACAAACAAAGTGTGGCGCAATAAAAACCATTTTATTTGTTCACAGTAAATAAAGACTAGTCTCTTTCACGATGTATATAATATGTGTTATCGCGTTAATGCAAGTACAGGGTTGTTTTTTCAAAAATGAAAAACTAGCACTTTTTCAGTAGTATAATAATTTAGATTCAAATGTTTTTTCGATTTTTTTTAAAATTTACTCTCGTACCAGAAAACGGTCGAGCATTTCATGCCCACGATTTATATATAATAGGTTTCTTTCGGTTTTGTTTGCTTTTGTACAGAACATACAATCTTGTTTGCCTGATTTATTCGTAATATAGGTCTGCTTATAATATAGTTACACACATGTGAATCCTCTAGAAAATTATCAGTGTTGTATATTCCTTCAGTTATCAATTAAATATCTATTCAAAAATGATGCCATTTAATGAATGATACGGTCAGTAATTTAATTTTAGCTCAAATTGAAGCTAAATATCTCGACACACACGTAGTACAAATACGTAACATCGGGTCAAATGTACACGTGATACATTTGCACCCCGATAAAATGAAAAATAAATTTTAACCCTAATTCACGAAAAAGTAAAACAATATTTGGATCTATTAAGATGTTAAAAAAAATTAACCAATAATAATTTAACTTATTCTATTTTAGGTATAATATAATATGTTTTAGACTTTAAATAATAAAATGAAAGACGATTGATTTTAAAATCGTGGGAGTTTTCTTTTTTGTTTCGTAATTAAATTTATTTTGATATTAAAAAGACGTCAAAAGTATCGCAAGGTGAAAAACTTGTAGATTTTTAATTATCAATTCATAATAATATTTAATACAATTGTATGATGATCGAGTTTAAACATTAATGGTTAACGGAGTGTGTGTAATTCGGTTACAAACTTAAATTATAGAGTTCGCTTAATTGAGACTTGATACCATTATATATATATACAAAATTATGTACTAGTTCCTACGTCTATCTGCGGAATACATTTTTGGGGATAAATTCAGATTAATGAATTAATAAACGAAAATGATTCGAGTCGTCGGATTTCGATTTGTATTTCCATTGAAATACCCGTGAGACAAAAGTGAAACAAAATGTACAAATAAGTCTACACAATTTCTGTGTAATACATTGCTCTTTTCAAATTCAGTAGTAACAATATTTTAGCTCAAACTTGAACCTAAATGTCACGTTTAAGAATTCCGCGGAGATGTCAAATTTAGGTGGTTATATGCAAGTGTGTTAATACGACTCTTAACATTTTTAAACCTATTTAAAATATTGAATGTTGAAATATTCATATAACTAGGAAAGCTAATGTTAATTTAGACGTGTGATCTGTTTAGATCGTTTCCAATAAAAGCCAACGAGATTTAAAATGCGTAAAAAACGTATGTAAAATTAATATAAATACGATATTATTATTCATCTGTTTATAACGGATTCCATTTTCGTTTTGTGTATCTACATGGTATATTATAATGGCGTTATTTGATTGAATGTATTTTAAACTATGTCTTAATGTAACTAATTAAAAAATGTCGGTACATTTATGAGATTATAGGGACGTAAATATGTGAAAGGTGTAAATTTGTTATTTTTAAAAAAGAATATCGTCACATTTTGTTGTAAAACTACGCATAAAATTTTTAAACGTATTCAAAATATTATGTAAAGTAAGAAGATGAACAAATTATTTCACTCCCTTTCACATCTTCCTTAACCATATCATATCTCGGTTAGTTTATAAATACATCGCTGAAATATTGGTACGTCTTCTTACCGTGGGTGTGACGTAAAACCGCGAATACTATGTGTTTACGTATGACACAAATATCCGGCGCAACGAACGCGGTGGGGTAAGTAATACTCGTAATATAATGCGTAAGATTGACACTCGTATGGCGAACGTTGATCCGGTTGGAACCAAACTTAGTGAACCGTATCTTAATGAAGTTGAAGGCTTGGAAAAGAAGGCGTACACAATTATTAAGCCTGCGTTGTTATCGATACAAATTAATCGTACCGGTTGATTTATTTGCGGTGGCGATTAGATTTGCTGTTGTTGACAAAATACAAATCGGTATCGCGCACTCGATTTTACTGCCGACAATTGATTTTACGATAGGGCTAAATCGTCGGTTAACGTTTTTTTCGGGTTGCAACTGCGAGAATGGCAATAGTATTAGTATAACACAGATGTATCGTGTAGATCAGGCCTGACACGCGCTTAATAATAATTAGGACATCTCAAATTAAGTTAATAATTGGGTAAATAACAAATTGGTGGACACTGGCGGCAGATTCGCAGGTGTCACGGGTGTCACGGACGTCGCTACAAACGTATTATGTTTTAGAAAATAATCTGTTGTACGTTCGTTCTGCTGGATCGTCCGTAAGTAGTAGCGAAAATTATAACGCAAGTGTACGTATGTTTTATTACCTGATGTTTGTTCGTGTAAATATTTGCTTTATTAATCAACAGTTAAACGTGCAGTTAACCTTGCCGTGCGCGTGTACAAAAATTCGTCACCGTCGACGCAGCGTTATTAATTTTTTTGACTCGGTAATTATTTTGTAAAAAATGAAATAAAATCCATCGATTATTACTCGTTGTACATAAAAAAGATACATAATTGCTTTTCGTTTCGTCGTACGACAAATTGTACACGTCACCGCCATCGTCCTTAAGACAATCTCGGCCATGGATGGATGGGCGAGTCGGACAAATAGGCCTTTTACAGGGGTGCCAAGGTACACACACACACACACACACACACACACACACACACACACACACACACACACACACACACACACACACACACGCACACGCACACACACCCACACACACACCCACACACACACACACACACACGCACACACACACACACACACGCACACGCACACGCACACGCACACGCACACGCACACGCACACGCACACACAAAGACGTTTCCGCACTAGAATCACAGCTATATTTTTATTTGGCTTTATTTGGCACCGGTATATTATTGGTAACCGAAGTTAAAGTATTATTAATATAATTATAATATAATAAATTATATAAATAAAGTATTATATTATAATTTATATACATTATTTAAAGGTAATATTACTTACCATGGTACACGACGTTTTGTAACATTTCCAGTGAGTCCATGGGTTGATAATCCGCATGTGATTGTAGTTTTATACGTATAAGATACGAATAAATGAGACAACGTCGTTATGTTATGTATTGCATTTATACTTTACGTAATGTGTTTTTCATACTTAACTGCTCTATTTTTTTCTTTTTTGAAACTATAAAAAAACAATTAGTTACAACAGTTACAAATTATTACAGTTTAAAGAATTATATAACACATTTAGATCTCTCAAAAAAGCGAATGACGAAAAGTATGACTGGAAGGTAGCCGAGAGGATAGAATGGATGTAGTATTAAAAGGGACGTTTTATTTTTCAACTAAAAATGTGAGCTTCTTTGTTGTGCCTCTAATGAACAATTGGAATAGGATGTGTGGAATATCATAAATAGGGTCTAAGGAATAGAGAGTACAGAGAAAAAAGCTACTAAAGGATAATTTGAAGGAGTGATAAAAAAGAAGCATATGACCTAATCTAAGTCGGGAAAAGGAGCAAATTGTTTTCCGATTGAGTTTAATATTATCGAATCATGGATGAGTAGAAATTGTGGGTGTAATCTTACTATACCATCTGGTATTATCGTTCAGAGGAAGACTGGACCAATTGTTTTGCCACATACGGGCCGTGTGGTATTTTAATAAAGAACTAAAATCTGTCTAAGGGATTGTAGAGAAAAATGGACTGCGAAAAGAGGAGGAGGACTTGGCTAAAGAATCGGCAATTTCATTGACTCAGTTACCAGAGTGGTAAGGTGCCCATAAAAACTGAATTACATACCGGGAGCGATCGAGATTAACGAGAAGTTTTCTTATGTTAGTAAAAATAAGAGAGGGAAGGGATTTAAAACAAATTAGAAGAGAGACTTTGAAGACTTGACAAGGAATCGGGGAAAATAAGATTATTATTGGGGGTTAAGGTTAAAATGAGTTTGAGAGCTTCATATAAAACAAAATATTCTGCAGTGTATGAGAAGACTGAAGTGGGCAGATTGCTGGAAATGGACATGTGTAAATCTGGAATGTAAATAGTATAGCCGACAGATATGGGGGTAACGGATCCATCTGTGAATATTAGAGTAAAGTTTAGAAATTTATTGTAAATATAGTCGTTAAAAAGGTTATTTACTATAGTCGGTGAGGAAGTTTTGAGCGAATTGGGTGCTTGGTTTAAAAGTTTTATCGATACGAGTTAATAGAGAGAAGGATAGAGCTTGAAAATCCAGCTCATATAGCGAAAGTTTATTGGATTTAATAATATGGTTACGATTTAGAATTAAGGAGGCAGTGTATGCGAGAATACGGAAAGATTTATGAACATAACGTCATGAATAATAGATCTCTAGAAAGGAGTTATACATTTCGAAATGGAGAAAAGAAAGATTTTTGAGAAGAAATTTACCGGCCAGCCATCTGCATCTAATGTTGAAGGGAGGACAAGAAGTTTCAACTTCAATAGCCACATTGGGAGCAGACTTTAATGCACCAATAATTGAATGGAGACAGGCGGATTATAGATTGTTAAATTTTTTCCAATGTGATGGAGAAGTCGAGCTTGCTATGAAACAACCATATTCGCGTTTGGTGCGGATGACAGATTTATAAATAGTTAATAGCGTAGAAGGATAAGGACCTCCACCACGTGTTAGTAATTGATCTGAGGAAGTTGGACCATCGAGATGTACATTTGTTGAGATTGAGAAAGTGAGGAACCCAACGAAGTTTAGCATCTAATATAAGTCTTAAGTAGAGTGTATTGGAAACTATTGGTATGATGTTTCCATTGATTGAAATTACAGGACAGTTATGGTAACTTCTTGATTTGAATATTAGGACTTTGCATTTTTCGGAAGCAATGGAGCAAAAAGGCGAAGTTAACCGCTTGTGTAATAATTCGAGGGAATTGTTTAGAGAGACGATGACAATATGAAATTATAATAAATAGGTACTTTATATATACATACATACATATACAGGGTGGGTCACGGGAATAGGGACAAAAACAAATAGATATAACTCATGATGTTTTAGACGTACAATTATTTTATTAATATTTAATCATACACAAATAAGTGCCATTTTAAGTTTTGAAAAGAACATCGAGCATATGACGTCCATCTTGTTCGTAGCACGAAGAAAGTCTGTCCAACAAATTTAAGTGAACGCGTTGAAGCAAGTTTTCGTCTATTAATGCAATTTCCGTTTTTATTGCATCCTTAAGTTCGTCTAGTGTACGTGGTTTTGACTCGTAAACACGTGACTTCAGATAACCCCAAAGGAAAAAATCGCACACCGTCAAGTCAGGTGACCTAGGAGGCCAATGCATATCTCCAAAACGTGAAATGAGGCGGCCGGGAAACATCTCGCGTATGACGTTCATTGTGGCAATCGCAGTGTGAGGAGGTGCTCCATCTTGTTGAAACCAGACATTTGACGGGTTGATAATTCGTCTTCTTTTACGCAACTCTGATTTAAAAAAGTTATTAAGCATTTCAATGTAGCGGGTACTATTGACAGTCACCGTGTTTCCTTGTTCCTCAAAAAAGTAAGGACCAATGATTATTTTTTTTGAAACTGCACACCAAACAGTCACTTTAGGGCTGTGCAACGGTCGTTCGTGGAGGCTTTGAGGGTTTTCTGCAGCATAATAACGGCAATTTTGCTTATTTACAAAACCGTCGAGGTGAAAATGCGCTTCATCACTCATAAATAACAGCATATCGTCATTCACCTCAAATAACGAGAGCATCTCTAATGCAAATTCTGAACGTTGGTGATAATCAGTGGGTTTCAACTGTTGAACAATTGTCAACTTATAAGGATGGAAGTTCAACTCACGATATATGGTAACGTTTCATAAGTATCATTTTTTTTGTTTCGATTGGAATAATTTTTAGATTTCACTTTCCTTAGTGCTGGCAGATCCCGATACAACTGAATACATTAGATTATAAATGAACGTTCTTCCGTTTTGGTTGACATAATTCTTATGCTTGGGTATAGAAAAATGATATAGTGTAAATCAACAGAATGAAAAATAGAAACCTATATCACAATTCACAAGTAGCGACACAACACAACACGTGTTGTTTGTTTCACAACCGATATGATACTAAATGTTGCGTAATTTTGCACAATATCATATTCAAACGTTCAATAATATTGTGTATTGTGCAATCAATTTCCAACCCAGTTTGATTTCTTCAATATATTGTACGATCCTTCAATATCTGTACTAGACCGTCAATAATATTGCCCAATATCAATTATTGTGCAATATTATTGATCGTGTAGGCGCCGCTTGACATTAATTACGGCTCGAACACAAGTGTAGAGAAATATTACGTAAGACAAACACTTGTTCCTCGTTCGTATTTTGTTGCTTTACCGTCCAAATAATAGTTTAGATTATATTTATTTTTGAACAACAAACGTTCGGCTGGCTATCGCTAATTCGAAGTGATTTACTAACGTTTCGGATTGTCTGTCGCGTGTTGGCGACTTTAACATGAAATGTTTGGCCTTTCACACACTGTCAGTTTGTTTTGTATCGCTCAAGTTATATTATAATTCGGTATGATTTTTGCTAACAAACGCGTGTATAAATAATATTGTTTGTAATGGATGTTGAACACACTAGTCAGTTAACCGTGTTTATTTATACATGTCCGATTCGGCACCGTTTCGTGTTATTATAATAAATCGGAACTCGGACGAAAAATTAGTTATCGATAGAAAATGTTGCTCGGAGTGAAATCGGAAGGCCCTGATCTAACTCGGATCGGTTATATGTTAATGTATCGGTTTAAAAACGTTAAGATCATATTTTTTAATGAACGTTTGCCCTGATGGAACGGATTCGGAACGGTTATATGCGAAATGACCTCCTCTAGTATGTATGTCCTGTACATACTAGTGTTTATTTTTCTTTATGAAAGCGCCTATAATAAACGTATATAAACATACATATGCGACAAAAATGTATAATAAAATTATGCGAACTTAATGTTATTACAACGCATGGTATCATCAGTATATTGTGTTATGCGTCCTTATCGTATGGTTGAAAAACAAGTACTTCATACACCGAGGGTATTACCTATTACTACTATAAATTACTACTTATAAAGTAGTGATTTTCGTTATTTTTAAGTAAAGATCGGAAGTGGCGAAAACCTAAGGGTAACATTTCGACTCTTATTATTATAAATCATACAATATTTTCAATTATATTCAACGGTGTTTCAAATGTTTAAAAAACATATATTGTAAATCAAGAAATGTATTATATTGTTATGAACACTATTATGTGGAAATGATTATAATTGTCTATAATATAGTTGTATATGATTGTAAACGTTTTTATGACGTTTTTATTTAAATGATTGTAGTTTCTATATAATAATTGTAAACGTTCTTATAACGAAACGATTATAGTTATATTTTATTATATAGAAATTATTAGACACTATCGTGCATTATGATCGAACAATCCGAAGTATCAAGAAATCCTTGGTAACTTTCGATAGTGCCTCGTCTTAGAAAATCTAGTTTGTGTGACATTTGCAGAGCATCGAGTGTGTGGTGTTTGTCAGAGCATCGGTCAGACCTTCCGTAATATTTAGTATTAGACATAATTAATTCTGTTTCGCGGTGAATGTTTAATAAATATAGTGTATGTTAATACAGTTATTTGTCGTCTATTTTCTTTACAAAATTTTTGTTGTGGAGACGTCCATAACAATATACTGGTATAAGTACAGGGTGGAGCGTAGTTATTTCCTTATTTAAAAAAATTATAATACAAAAAGTATTAGCAATATCGATTAAATTTTTTTAATTATTTTTAACGCGTGCATGCGTGTGTGTGTGTATGTATGTATGTAAGTGTATGTTTATGAAATTTTTAATATCGAATATATATAAATATTCAATATTTGAAATTTATATGTTATTGATATATGAAATGTAAGAGCGCACTTCCTGTTTGATAATATTAGTGGAAGATGACCGTTGCCTATGGGACGCTGACTGAATAGTTCGGCGGATCAGCCGGCTGGAATCCCCACCCGCGAACAGTGGCCGCGGATGGACCTGGCCGGTGCTTCCTCCAGACTTGCTGCGGCGGTGGTTGGCGAGGTCGCACGGCGGCATGACATTCCGCCTCACGCAGTTGTTGACAGGGCACGGCTGTTTTAACGCTTTTTTGGTCGAGCGCATGCTAGAGTCTCATATCTATTGGGATGCCGTCATCCGATTCGCCGAGTCGGTGATGGCGAAGGAAGTCGTCGAACGGCTGAGGCAGGCACTTGGCGTGACAGCTCCGTCGCGCCGTCGTGGCCGCAGGAGGAGGTAGTGGCTAGGCCGCTATATCGGGGAAGAAAAGATTATTTTGTATTCTTTTTTATTTTTAATTCGCGCGGAAGATGTAAATGGTTACTCCGTGGCACGGTATTGTCCTGTTATCACGTACGATTCACGCGATAGTTTTTCAAGAAGTGGTAGTTCTTGAGGATTATTGTGAATTAGATTCGATGTACGGGTGGCGAGGTAAAGCAATGTGGGGATAGCTCGCGTTGCTCGCCTACTCTTAAGGATGATCGTTTTTGTTGAACTTTGTTATAAAATTTTTTTCAATAAACGATGGCCACTCACTGGACCGAAGTACTGCCTTAGGCATTCCGGGCTAGTGAGGGTATGCCGATACCGTAAAAAAAAAAAGATGACTGTTGCCTGTTCCAAAACCGATCCTAAAATAATGCAAGTATACCCTTGTTTTTATTAATTAAGTGTACACGTAATGTATATCATGTTAAAAATTAATACAATTTAACAATTACTAATGCGTAAACTATCGGAAGAGGGAAGATTACATATTCTAAATTACCCGACATGTGAATTAAAAGAAATAATAAAAATTAAACGACTTGAACTCTCGATGATGATGACGACCATAAAACACATCGACACACAACTCAAACGATTATTCGTCACAAATAGAGAACAGAAAAAATACGCAATGTTACAATGTTCTTTAAAAGTATAAAATAAAAAACAAAATTAACCAAAACACCCTAACACGATTGCTTATAAAAAAGGAAGAATAAAGCGGAAAACAAAATGGAAACCTAATATGCTATAGATACACGAAAATATTCTATATAGAGCGAGTTAGCCCGTTCTACTTTCTGACCTCCGTATTCAATATAAAGTAGGATTATTTTTTAAAACATGTTTAGCAAAATTTGAATTTGTATTAGTTTTTCTATATATTATTTCAAAGACATAAAAACAATTATTTACGCAATTTCCTTAACGTTATGTTATAAATATATATATGTGTGTGTGTGTGTAACTTAGAAAAGTTACTAATTTATACATTAACTTTAAATTTTTTTAAATTATTAATAATAAAATTAATTTTATCTGTGTAAATTTAACATAATATTTTTATAGTTATTTAATGGGTTAAATAAAATGTATTATGGTAATAATTCAATAAAATCCTTTGACGTAGTCAACGAAACATTATTCATAAATTGACCTTCGATGTTGCCACGTGGAAAATACAAAACAACAACGACCGTTAAACTATCATTTGTTGCAATTGCAGTACCAATTTTATTTGTGTCTTTCCAAACCATTTGAGTGAAATTTTCTGGAAATCAAAAAATATTGTATATTAATAGTCTTCTTTCTTTCAATAGTGAATACTATTTTACTTCAAATATCATTTAAATAATCACAATTTAAACAAACGTTCTACATTTCGAATAAAATAATTAAGTATATGATGTTCAAGATCCAAAAATCGAATGATCACAAATGTGATAATTTACTTGTAGGAATCACATTTGTCGGTTCTTTTGAGAAATCGTATTGTTTTATTTCGTTGTACCAAGTAGTTGTCGCCATTTGAACAGTATTTTCCTTGTCAATATTTGCTTGATTTGCAGGTATATACCAATGTGTATTAATTCCATATGAACTGTAATCATTTAGGATGCGTCCATTATGAATTAACTCATTCGCCACTTGTAGTGCCAATATTGACATCTAAACAAAGTATCCAACAATAAGAAACGTCTTCTTAAACACATATTTTTTGTACGATTGGATAATTTTTAAGTGTATTGTGCTATTGTAATATGTAAATTATTTAGGGACAATGACTACGTTTTTATTATTATCTAATAACCACTTATATTCTCAATGAACTTTACTTTTGTTAGTATAATACAGAATTAATTAAGTATATTGACGAATAAATAATATTTTAGCGTACATTGAGATTTTTTTATTAGTAATTAGTGAAACTATAATAACTCAACATTTATAAATAAAAAGTTAGAAAAACCAATTACAGCACTAGCCGCTTGTATAAATAAGTTAATCATGTATGAGGTGTGGCTATTAAATAACAAGACTTTCAATTTAAAAACTTTTTATTAACAATGTTTAATAATTTAACATTTTTCTTCTATATACTTTCCATCCACATTTACTGTATCGCCCTATTCGTATTTTCCATTGGTTAAAACAGTGTAAGAAATTCTTTTCTTGTTATGATTTTAATATCGGTAGATTTTGTTTGAACAACTTCAAGTGGTTCAAAATATGTTCTCTTTTACGTGCATTTTAATTTTTGAAACACCAAAAAGTGATACGGAGTGAAATCTGGCGAATATGGTGAGTGCTGTAGTATTGATGTTCGATTTTTGTCTCGTCCTATAATATCTCATTTTTTATAAAATCTGATTCACTTCCATCCCTCTAAGAATGTTGGCGTAAATTTGTCGTCTACTATCTTTCTGTTCCTGGGAGAGGTTTTTAGGCACCATTTTGGCGCAGTCTTGTTGGAAGGTTATTGCGTTAATTTATAGGTTTTTCAAATTTTATGTTTTCGTATTAGGTATGTTCGTCTGTTATTATAACTTATGGAATTTTCCCATTTACAATTAAATGTTTAAAATAAATTTTGACCCATCCGTCCATATTATATTACACATTTTAAGTACGATTATATACAACGGTATATCGAGCAATTTTTTAATTGTGGGCGTAAATATATTTATTTAAGCTTGTCTGTAATTCTACATAAAGTTAAGGTACACAACATTTTTTTAGGATTCATATCCTTTTAAATACTTTTAATAGAAATCATATCGTAGTCGATTATTATTTATTCAAAACAACATGCGATTTTCTTTTATTTTATGTATATTCCCTGTACCATTGATTATACTGTACTTAGTATTACTCACATTACTGTCCAACTTCAATTTCTGTGCATTATGTAACGACCGGTAAGTATGATGTACTTTTAACATTATTTCAGGATCATACTCGACTGAAAACAACGGTGAGGATTGAAATTTAAAATATCAGATAGTTTTTGGTATTATTTTTACAGAAGTAAAATATTTAAAAATAAATTATTTTCAATTTCGTGTTTTTTCCATTTTGTTGATCGTGAAAATAATTTTAATTGAAATAATGATATTAAATAAAATATTAATTGCGGTACGTAAATGTTAATTATATATAACATAATCTATATCGTTTTTAAATTCATCATTCTATGATGAATTTATTATATAATAATATATTTTATCAATAACGCTACGTAATTACTTCTAATTTTGGTTATTTTTTACTTTTATTGTGATTTGAAATAAAATAACTAGAAAATAAAATAACTAACTCACTAGCGTTTATGAACTGAACTGCTGCATTAATCGTAAATATAATAAATGCAATAAAGTTTTCTTGTTGCATATTAAAATAGTGATTTTGCTGTTACCTGGTTTTATTCACAATTAAAAATGATGTATATAAATTACGGAGTTTCATTAAACGATATATTAATCAACGACAAAATTGAAAATTTAGATTGTCTCAAATATTTATTTTTAGTCTTAAGAAATAAGAATCGTAGCTATTAGTGCGCTAAGTCAATAATTAGGGGTACTTTATCATTGTTAATGTATATTTTATTGTTTTAATATTCTAAATAACTAGGAATTGTTAGGGTTGTCCATAATAATTATAAGTAAATACTAGAAATTTGATTAGGATATTAAGCAACATGGATAT
Source organism: Geopemphigus sp. TES_GeoC_2020 (assembly GCA_025469175.1). Classification (NCBI taxonomy): domain Eukaryota; kingdom Metazoa; phylum Arthropoda; class Insecta; order Hemiptera; family Aphididae; genus Geopemphigus; species Geopemphigus sp. TES_GeoC_2020. The sequence continues at coordinate 259 of JAIPRN010004008.1, read as the reverse complement.
TGGTAATATTTCAAATATTTATAGTTTAACGAATTTATAGAACGCGTAAAACACCATAGACTTACTGGTGAAGTATTATAGTCTCTATTATAACAGTTTTAGGAACGTTCGGCAGTTTGAAACAAAATTAATACAACACGGTATATAGAACGCTTACAATGCGTTGGAAAACTATGTGTGTCTTTTCCTATTGTTTTCGAAATTTGTTTAAATTATTGCACATTTCGTGCCCATGTAACAAATATCTAATACTACAAAC